>PVHY01015953.1:0-34906 GCA_004024945.1 Uropsilus gracilis
ACTAGAACTTATCTTACAACAAAAATCTCAAACCATTACATTCCCTGGAATCTGTCTTGATTTTTTTTAAAGAACCCCTTCCCTCCACCACAAACAAATACTATTCATTTCACTCAGTCCACCCTTGCTCCTACCCCTCCTTCCATCAACCTCGTTAGTTGTCAGTGTCCATTAGTTTACTTTTTTGTTTTGTCTGCTTACCTGCTTAGTTTAGTTGTATTGCACATGTTCATATTATCCAATATTTGTTTTTGTCTTTCTGTTTCACTTCAGATAACCCTCCCAAGTTTCTCCCATTTTCCTGCAAATGACAAATTTTATCATTCTTTGTAGTGAATAGTATTCCATTGTGTTTATGCATATACTCCACAACTTTTTAAACCATTTAGCAGTTGACATTTAAGTTGCTTCTTTTTCTTTACTACGATAAATAATGGTGTAGTAAACATGTTGTACTTATAACTTCAATCTGACTTCATAGTCTTTGTGTAGATACCTAAAAGTGAGATAGCTGGATCATATGCTAGTTCTATTTTCAGTTTTTAGGAGAAAATCCATACTGATATCCAAAATGGCTGCACCAGTTTGTATTCTCACCAACACTGTATAAAAGGGATACTCTTCATCCACATTCTCACCTGTCTTTGATGTAAGCCAGTCTTATGAGGTGATATCTTAATATGCTTAGTTTGCATTTCCCCGATAAAAAGTTATGATGAACATATTTTTATTTATCTACTGATCACCTGTATTCAGATCTTCTGCAGTTTTTCATTGAGTTATTTGGTTTTTGTTGTTAATTGGTTAAATTGGATTAGTCCTTTTTTACACCTCAGATATCAACCCCTTATCAGATGTGTGATATACTGATATCTTCTCCCATAATAGACTTTTAGTTTAGTGATTGCAGGGGACAGAACTTGCACCTTTCACTCCCAACAAGTAATATTTTTTAATTTAGCAGTGGTTGATGTCTTGTTCTGTAATGTCTTACAGTTTTTTTAATATAGCTTTACCTCCATTGTTAAATTCATTCCTAGGTGTTTCATTCTTTCTGGTGCAATTGTTAGTATGATTATTTTCTTCACTTTGCATATGAGAATGCAAATGATTTTTGTGCATTAATTTTGTGGCCTGCCATTTTATTCATTTATTATTTGTAATAGTTTTTTTTAGTAGCCATTTTATTCATTTATTATTTGTAATAGTTTTTTTAGTAGAGACTTTAGGGTTTTCATTATATATTATTAGCAAGTAATGTTAACTTTACATCTTATTTCCCAGTCTGAATTCCCTTAATTTCTTGTTGTAACTGCTCTGGCAAAGATTTGTAATACTAAATTAAATAGAAGTGGTCAAAGTAAATAGTCTTCTCAATCTTAAAGGTAAAACTTTCATGCCATTTCACCATTGAGTATGATAATTGACTGTGGGTTTGTTGTATATGAACTTCATTATGTTGATGTATGTTTCTTTTATACTCATTTTGTTAAGAATTTTTGTCATAAATGGCATTGTATTTTATTTTATCAGTTGCTTTTTCTGCATCTGTTGCTTTGATCATAGGCATTTGTTCTTTGGTTGATATATTGTGTTACTTTATATGCTAAAGCACCCTTGAATAAACCCCACTCAATCATAGTGTATGATTGGTTGGATTTGATTTGCTAGTATTCACTGAGAATTTTCACATCTGTGTTCATCATTGATACCAGAGCTTAGTTTTCTTTCTTGTGATGTCCTTATTTGGTATTTACCTATGTCCAGGGGCCTACAGGCTCTAATGGACAGTCCTCAGATATGCTCTACACTAAATCTCAGATGGTAGGATGGCCTAAAGCACCCCTTTGACTCAGAGAATCTGCTCCTAGTACCTTTCATTCATACTTAGTCTTTTGAGGTCCAACCTTTGGCTTCCAGGGCTGGGTGCTTTAAAATCTGTTGAGGAAATGAACAGGTAAGAGTTTTACTTAACAGTGTCCCCAAGCTCAGGTTATGACAGGTGTTTTATGCATAACACTGAAACCAGTTTGAGAGAGGAACCTCCTCTCACCTACTAGTTTCTCTAACCAAACCTTCAAGGAAGTTTTGGAAATTTTGCTCAAGCTTTTTCAGAAAATTGAAAAAAAGGGAATACTTTCCTAATACCCTCTGGCCCTGCTTCTTGATTTCTAAAAAATGTGGAGTCTGCCCTTCCCACGTTCAGCTGTCCTCTTTACGAGTCCCTCAACCGTGTCATTTTCCATGCCTGATTTTCTCCTCCAATGCATTCCCCACATTCTAGTGCCTATGAATGTAATTTTGGTCACCACCAGGAAAGACTCTGTACCACAGCCATCCTTCCCTCTCTTGGGTTTGGTTGACTTAGTAGCATTCCAAGCAATATTTATATTTAATAAACTGTGGTCTTTCCTATCCTCTCTGCTGTGTCACTTTGTTTTCATCAAATTAATGTTCCTCCAGTTGTCCTTTAGTGACTTTTTTTAGCTGTGTATGTGAGGAAGAGGAATCTACACTTCAGCTATCTTGACAGAACTTCTTAAATGGTAAAACTTTACAAAAACTAGCCTTACCTTGTTTATATAGAAACCCCAAATTGAATGACAACTGTAGCCAATTTATAAAAAGACTTTTTTGTCTCCATATATTTACCTCCTTCTTAATAGAGTGCCTCTAACTTTTGGGTAAAGTTAATATTTGTAAGACCAAAAAAAGGCATCTCTTCCTAGTAAGCATATACAGTTGGGGAATAGCTCCTGAACCTTTTGTCTCTGAGAACTATGTGTTTCAAAACACCCAACCCATGTACCATGGTACCAAGTACCATTTTCCTTGGTACTTTTTCTGAAAATGGAGTTCCACTTCAGGCTTAATTTAGATTTATATGGTGTAACTAGTATTTTCAGTGTTGGACATAGTTTTATGTGAAGATTCTGGCTTATGTTGATGTAAAGTGGTTTAGAACCTATAAAGACAAAGGAGATAAATATGGAATTAATATTCACATTTGAAGTGAGTGTATCTCAATTAGTAAATATATATATGTAATTATAATCAGAGCATATGTTCATGAAACTCTTAGAATTCATAGAATTCTTCATTGACTTTGTCCTACCTAGATTAATACAGATAGTTTCTGGTTGTCTCTAACAGTTGTTTCTAATTGTTACCTAACAACTTTCTGAGCAAAAATACTCCACGTAGTTGCTGGTGTTTATTAGCACCTTCCCAATGTCAATGACAATAGTAATCCTCCCAGAGTAAATAAACCCATTTGTTAATTCAGAATTGATACTGTAAGATCTCTAACTGATAATATGGCACCATTAATAAAGTTTTAGGTAAATGATATACTTTTAACAAATTACAGTGGGTTTCAAGTTTAATTATATTAATTCACTACGACACTTTCTTCTGTGACAGATGTTGGGTTTGCAGGGAGTGTGGGGTATTGCTCCAAAGTGTGTTTCTGCATGAGTATAGATGAGAGTAAAAGATGAAAATGTCATAGTCTAGATAGCTGTACCGCAACCTCAGATGAGACCTCAAGTGGGCTTGGTGCGGAATGTAGTACTGACTCCTTGGCCCCTGCAGGCAGCAGTGACAGTGACAGCCTATATGTCATAGGGAAGGTGAGTTTGCTGCCCAGGGATGCAATGACACTTCCTTTTTTTTTTTTTTTTTTTTAATTGACCATTATTAACTATGTTCACCCAACTAGTACTTTCCTTGCTGACAGAGTCTAAATTGATGCACATTTTGGAAAGTAGCCCCCTGAGACTTGAATATTGAAATTGCCTCATTTACTGAGTTTGTTGAGTTTTGCCCAAGCAGAAAGCCAAGTTGTGATTAATGGAGTAGAGAATGGGAGCTAAAAATGAATCAGTATAAATTCTGAAGACAGTATAACGTGGTTACTTCAGGTATCCGGTGTCTGAAATGAGTTTTTTAGAGATAGAGACAATCTAAGGAGATTAAAATTTAGTTGATCCGGAAGATTCTGGCCTCAGTTACTCTTCATTCACCAATGAAACTTCAGCCAGTTATTTAAGCTCTCAACCAATCTCAATTCTAAAGGGGGTGTGAAAAGTTGTACCTGCTGCCTGTGGTTCTTGTATACATTTGAAGTTACCATAACAGTATGTAATATAGTGCTTGATGTCTTGTTTACTGCATTTTTCTTCACTATGTAAGATACTATTTGAACTGAATAACAAAGAGCTTAAAACAAGAGGAAGGAAGAAAATTGACACAGCCATTTAATGTGAAAACATCATGCTCTTCAGTTCTGCTGATTTCATGACTGTCGACAAAGTACACTTGCTAGATTTGGTTTAAGTTCTCTTAGATTCTTGCTAAGAGATTCAGTTCCACCCCACTGTTTTTCAGATTAAATTCAAAGGCAGCTTCCCCTGAGGTCTGCTTCCTTTTTACCCTATGCTCTCAGGGTCAGTCTCCACATCCTCCCTCTTCTGTTATACCAAACTACTCACTGTCCTCCAAATACAACAAATTGCAGAATTTCACAGTCTCTGCTTTACATGAGTCAACTATTTTAAAATAGCATTACATTAATTGTGTAACTTAATAAAATGATATCTGGGAAAGGTAAGATATAACAAAAAGCCATTTTGGTTTTAATCCCTGTTGTATGATAGTAAGACAAGTTAGAAACTAGTTTATCCATGTGTGGATACATTTTCCAGGGATTCCTAAAAACCTGAATAATACAATTTTAACGAAGGCTATTTTGATCAAAGTAACCCCAGGCAGTGAACATTCTGTAAGTTCAAAGAAAGTATGCATAGTAATGTCACAGTGTTCAGACACCATTACAGAGTCCATTATCTTTAGGAGACTGTTTGCATGCAGGATCTTCTAAGAGGACCCTTCTATGTATGTAAAGTCAAACCCTTACTGCAACCTTCTCTTCCACTCTCATTACTGGCAGAGATGGATGGGTATATTCCCACCTCTTGAAGAACTTGGAGAATCAGCAGCAGTCCCCTTGTCCAGGTTATGCCTGCCTTCTTGCTCCACTTCCTTCATCTTTCAGGGTCCTAGATATACTTTGTACTTCTTCCTCTACCTCTCTCCCTTACAAAAGAAGCTAACATTTACTAGACCTGATTCTAGGCCCTTTCAGATGTCATCTCATTCATCACAGCAGGCTCTGACATAGGTAAAGGCATTCCTGTTTCATAGATGATGAAAATGAGATTTCATCTTGGTTTAAATCCTTCCTTTTACCATCACTTCCTCTGAAGTTCAGGCATGCTGAGTGT
Source organism: Uropsilus gracilis (assembly GCA_004024945.1). NCBI lineage: Eukaryota > Metazoa > Chordata > Mammalia > Eulipotyphla > Talpidae > Uropsilus > Uropsilus gracilis. The sequence continues at coordinate 5,286 of PVHY01015953.1, forward strand.
TCCCCTAGTTTGTTAGTGGGTTGCTAGTTATTTGTAGGTGCTAGTTTAGCTGGTACAAAGTCCTCTAGTACCTTGGGCACCTTCTTGGAGATCTTACCATTGATTTCCATTGGCCTGGACAGTGGCAGGGAACACAAAAGTACTTACCAATTCAAGTGCCATCTTGGTCACCCCTCTTCCTGTTAGAGCAAAATCTTAGCTTAGCTAAAATCTTTTTCTTATGACTATACATAAATATTAAATGCCCTTATTTTAAATTTTGAACTAAAATACACATACTAGAAGAGGTGACATTCTTTTTCACTCATCAAAAGTTTTTCTTAAGGTGAATATAGAATTTCCATAATGAATCTTTTCTTTTTAATTTTAAGGAAAGACAAAATTCTAGCTTTTGCTTTTTTTCTTTTCTACCTAGAAACGGTGGAAAGAACTTTCTAAGGAAGATTTATGTCCTGCTTTTGATCATTCACCAACCAAAATAATAACTGAAAAATATAATGGAAACAGAATAGGCCTAGAAGAAGAAAAACTGACGGGTGACAAGTATACAGAACTGTCCTCTAAAATGCAAGATGCTATGGAGGAAAACAGTGAGAGGTAAGCTTGCTCCAATGACATCGTTGAAAAGATGAGAATTTTTATTTTAATAAGATCAATGAATATCAACATAGGTCCTCTTTTATTAATATACCTATTGTTTAAGTCATATGTAATGACATGATTGATAACATGAGTTTTCAGTCCTGTTAAGAAGCCAATATGTACCAGCAGAAGTCAGTTGGAAAATGGTTTAAAATAATGCTAATGGAGTGTAGAGGTTAATGTATTCTAATATGTATACTATGGTAAAATAAATGAAATAAATGCTTACCATTTGTATGAGGTTTGTATTATGGTCATAATGTAATTGGTAAGGTGAATGCCTTTGATAAAGATTATAAAATGTTCAAATAAATATTTAAACTTATTCCATTATTGAAGAAAAAACTCATAGTAATGGTATTTTCTAATTCTTGACATTTAAATCCATGTGACTGTGTACGTTGTTTAAGACTAGGAGAAGATAGCAGATCAGAAAACCATTCAGGAGCTGCATAGTGGTAGTAGAAGGCAGTTTTTTGTTTGGGGAGGACAAGGGATTTGTACACAGATGATGTTAGTAATTCTTCCCTCCAAGATAGATGGCAGCAGAGTGTTTGAAAGCAGAGAATGTATCCCACTGGGAAAGCAAGGATTGTGAGCAGAGAGGACTAATTAATGGGGAAAGTTACAGAAAAGTTAGAGCCTAAATATAGATTACCAGAAAACTTCCATAGTTCAGTAGCAATAGTACTTTTTTTTTTTGAGACTAGGTCTTGCTATGTTGCCTGGGGTAGTCCCAATCCCGTAGACTCAAGTGATCCCCAGCCTCAGCCTCCCAGGTAGCTGGGATTACAGGGGCCCGCCACCGTGCCTGACTGCTTTTTGGAGACCAGGTCTCACTATGTTGCCTAGTGTAGTGTCACACCCATGAACTCAAGCGATACCTGGCCCCTTGCCTCCCAGTGCTTGCATTATAGGCACACGCCACCACGCCCAACAGTAGCAATAAATTTTAATACTGATCTTTAGTTTTGCATTAGAGGTGCTAATAAAAGAAATCCTAATCTTATGGAAAGAATTTCAATATTAAAGGAATGGAATAGTTACTTCTTTCATTTTAATTAAATATCCTCCGAGTTAGCTCATGTTCTTGTAATCATGAAACCAATCTAGTGACTTATAAAAAGTGATTTCTTTTGATAATAGAATGTGATAAAATAGAAATTGGAATCTAAGGGAATAAAATAGATCAGAGAATCACTAATAGTAATATAAAGTCTGTATGTTCACATGTACTGTTTATATGCATAAATGTGTGTTGTTCCTACACATGCCTGTAATGTTACTCAGTTTTGATGGTAAGATATTTCTTGCCATAGGTTGCCGTCAAGGTTTGAATACTGGTGTTTTCAATTACAGTGCAACCTATAACCTAGATCCTGTAGTTTGGAAAGTAATTTTGATAAATGAAAAGTCATGTGAACCTTCTCCTGTATATTGAGTAGTTTAAAATGTGTCTGTTGAGACATGTAGTGGTGGTAGTCTGCTGTGTGCCACTGTGTGATTTCACATGGTCTTCCATGGCTGTGAACCCACAGGAGGCATTCCGTAGTCATTTCCTTTATAGCCTAAACTGTGTGACACTATAAGGTAAACTCACCAAGTCGCACCTGGCAGGGCATATTACAGAGACTTAACTTCTTATTTGTTATACTGAACTTTTAGTAAGAGAGTGAACTCTGGGTAATTTTTGCAAGTTTATATAGGAAACATTTAGATGAAGTTCAGGTCCAGAGATACTTGTGTATGTGATAAGTCAAAGTGAAAAAGACGTTAGAAAACACTAACACGCTTTAAAAAATATATTAAAATTACAAATCTATTATGGGAGGTAAAACAAAAAACCAAAATTAGCAACAAAATTACTAATGTAAATCAAGAATAAAATGATTCTAGGAGATGAAAGGCCCTTAGAGGAGTTGAAATGAGAGGTGTGGAGAAATGAAAACATTTCTGTAGGGGAGCATATTTGTAGAACAGCTAAAAACTATTTGGGTTAAAACAGAATTGTGTATAGCAGAATACTGGAAAGTTTTTGTGTAGACATATTTTTTCAGTTCCCTTGGGTATAAACCTAGAAATATAATTGTTTGATCATATGGTAACTGTGTGCTTAACATTTTGAGAAACTGCTAGGTGGCTTTCCACAGTAGCTTATAGCATTTTACAATAGCAGATATTTAGCAATATCAGAAGAGCCCTATATTCCAAGAATATTCAACATTAGTGAGATAAAATATAAACTGTATTTTAACTTCTCCATTTATAAAAACTATCTACCTTTAAAGGTAAAAAATAACTTTTATGAGTTCAATGTACTGGTCAGTAGAGTTTAATAAATTTACAGAGTTGTACAGTCATCTAATTTTGGAACATTTTTATGTTTCTTGTATTATATTTGGTTGGTGCAATTCCTTAGTCTCCGTTTAATCTGAAAATGCTTGCCACATTTTTTCCTTGCTTATTAACATTACCAGTTCTGCAGTTTCTAGAACAGTTCCTTCTGAAAAAGCCCTACAATCTGGGTTCCTCTGATTTTTTTCTCATTAGATTCAGGTAAAATGTTTTGACCAAGAAAATAATTGACTTTTAATGTACTAGACATTGAGGTTTTCAGAATATTTAATCAAGTTATATGATCAAAATTATGCTTTATAAAAATTATATTAAATAAACAAAGTTATAAGTAAAAAGAAGAAATTGATTTTGTGGAGTTTTTTACAGGGAAGAAATCCTAACAAGTGTGGCCATTATTTTTATGTCATCCTAGAACTGTATCTTAGGAGTCAAAGAACTGCTATTGGAGCAAAAATTCTGTGCTGAATAGGAAAATGGGGACAGGCTGTCATGGACGTATAATTACACAGCTCCATAGGCATCCCTGCAGCAGAATAGTCAGGGACATGTTAAGTAGATAGATTTTGTCAGGGGCCTTTGAAAAGTTGCACTTTAAACACTAAAGGGCATCAGATGCTAGGGAACACATACATCCTCCCATTTCTGTTGACTAGTCAGCAAAGAAGGAAAGAAAACTGGCCGTCACATTCATGTTTCAAGAAAAGTACCATGCTTGCAGGTCCCGCTGAAGATAAGTAATAGGAAACTACCATAAGTTGTCGCTGAATTAATTACCAGAGTACATCCCTGGACCATGTAGAATATTGAGGCTATTGTGTTTTTTTTATTCTGGCGTTTGAATGAACTGAACAGTGGGTATGTGTGGTTTTCATTTGTGCTTATTAGGTCCTCTGTATTAGTGAAATTAAGTCCTATTCTTCCTTTTGTTTTCATTTATGTAGTGTTCTGCGGAAGCGTATCCGAGAGGACAGGAAAGCTAATACAGCTCAGAAGGTGCAGCAGATGAAACAGAGGCTAAATGAGACTGAACGAAAAAGAAAAAGGTGGTTATATTGGCAACCTATTCTCACTAAGATGGGGTTTGTGTCAGTCATTTTGGTTGGCGCTTTTGTTGGCTGGACACTGTTCATTCAGCAAGCTCTCCTATAAATAATTAATCTTGCCCAGCAAGCTTCTGCACTAGTAGCTAATACTGTTGCATTAATTACAAGGGTTTGTCTGTTAACAAACTCCTCCTCCCAAACACAGTGCAATAGAATAGACACCAACCAGAGAAGCTATGTATTCAGTCCCAGCCCAACATCTCAGGATGCTGTTCCCAAACTGTAAATGGCTACCTAAAATAAAGACTTTAATGCTTGTTAAAAATTGGTACATTTTGCAACTGTATTCATACATGTTAGGCTTAATATTCACAGAACCAGATTAAAAAATCCTTTATCACAAGGATTTGTTTATGGAAGCTATTTGAATTTTAACCTGCACTTGATAAAAGCAATAAATATTATGGTTTTATTTACATTACTAGAAAGAAAATGATCTTTAAATAATGTGTGTATTGTATAATGTACTATTGATATGGACATTAACATTTTATATTCTTAAACATTTCAAGGTAAATAAGTTTTATAAGTATCTACTTAATCTTTTGTAGTTAAATATACTTTTTAAAAGCTTAGTTTGAAAAATATGTTACCCTAAAAATAATAACTTGTATGTTGATTCAATTGTACTGGATACATTTTCCTAAAGAGAAATTTTATATGAGCAGTTAGAACTCTGACTAAGGAATTTTTACTTTATATTTGCATTTCTTTTATGTTTTGCAGTTTTCCCAATTCTAAAAAGAAAAAGAAACAAAAATTTTTCCCTAAAATAACTTTGAAGGAAAATTCTCCTTACTCTTTGTAGTGTAACAGTTGGTCAACACTTTGTAAAGAAATTGATTTCTGTAAAGCCCATTATTAATACTGTTTATTTTTCCTAAAAATTTCAATGTAATTACCCTAATTTGCAATTGGGGTAAATCATGGTTTAGGAAATAAATACAAGGAGTAGTTATATTTCAGCTTACTGGACTGAAGTTTTGAACTAAAAATATTTTCAGGTTGTTCAGTAATAATTTACTTCAATAAATAGTAATAATGATGTACAAACCTTACATTGTCCCTTTAGCTTCTTAATGGGTATTTTTAAAGTATATTGTGTATTGAATTTAACTGCTCATTTGAGTGCCAGCTTTCTTCAGATCCTAACAGTCCCTTCAGTGTTAATTTGTTTGACTTTTAACTAGTTGTTAAAATTTTAAATTGCTGAAGTAATGAAATCACATTCTTTTTGTGATTTTCAAACTCTGCTCATTGTATCTCTAACTAGTTAACCAGGAGGTGGTGGGGAAGACTCCAGACCACCAACCTTTGCTTTCAATCGTCTCTGCTTTATCTGTTTTAAGAACTATATAAAATTTCTGCATGACCTAAATTATCTGAAGGAAACAGTTACAATTTTAAAAACAGTTTGAGAAACATTGGTATAGCTATTTTGAGTCCATGTGAATAACCTTGAATGTGTTAAATTATGCTGAAAATGTGTGAAAGCAGGATGTAGGTACTACATATTAAATAAGATTTGTATAACCTGTTGTGTGTCCTAATTCAGTATTACTGTGTCCTGTAACCTTTAAATGGAGAGGAGGTAAGAGGGACATTTCCTTATGTCTGTCTGCATTAAACCTGTGTTCAGGCACTAAGACCCTTACATTTTAGGTCATTGTTGGTTTTAAATCTTTCTTTCCAGTTTACCTTGGTTTACCTTTGCTAAAATTCACTTTGTTACTCTGCAAGTCAAATATGGATAGATCATACTAAATTTCGATTGAAGACAGCCTTTCATTAAACAAAAAAGTAAAGACTTCTTATAGGTAACAGATGATAGTAATGCTGCCTCTTTGCAAGGTGACTCTGCTTCATTGGATTCAATACTTCATTTTTACTTTTTGTCTGCTTTTTGTCCTTCTGGGTGGTGGTTCTTGAAGGTGTTCGGGTTAGTGAATACCTAGTAATGAACTTCCACAATAACCGGTGATTTTTCCTACTCTAAGCAGTCCAATATCAAATTTTTTACTAGTGGTGATATTTTGGGTGGGTGCCATGTATACTAATTATTTAATTAGCAAAAAAATTGAAATATTCATAAAAGTATAAAACAAATACATGTTGATTTAAGAACTGTTTTGTGACATGGAATCATGCTCCAGTTTTTATATCTATTCTCTCTGTGCTTTCAGCTTCAATTCAGGGTCATGTTGGCTCCCATTTACTGAATTTACCACTTACTCTGTGCTAGGCAGTAGGCTAAGAATTCTTTATTTTTGAGGTAGGTGTTAATGGTAATTAATAAGCCATAATCTGCCTGACACTTGAGATTCCTACATCCTTGTGTGGAACTATCATTGAGAAGTCTCTTATATGTATAGTATAGTCTAGGATTAGATGATTCTCAAAGACTTAGCTTCTGTACATCACTTTCCTCTTAGAAAACCGAGTGGATTCTATGTTAAATAGACCCAGATCATTATATTAGAAGTACTTCTGTTGACTGTTACATACTCATTTTTAATGAATGCCCAGATTTGTAAAATACCTGCCTGGTTATTGTGCAGATTTAAATATACTATTTTGGTTTTTACTTTCAGATACAGATCTCCTGGAGACTGTTCATGTAGTCTGTTATAAAACTAATGCCTTTAAATATAACACCCATTTCTTTCTATGTCCCAGCACAAGCCTAGGAATCACTCCTTAAACATGGGCTAATTTCTCCTTCCAGCGAGTTCTTGTGGGTTTGTCAGTAAGACAGAATAAAGTAAGGATGTCACTGTTAGTCCACGGGCAGCCAGCACAAAGGCTAGTGGCTGAGATCAGAACTTGATGTGTCCCGGCACGCTGGGGACTGAGTTTTGAGCAGAAATGTCTGTTCTCTGTTCTCATCCACAACTGTCAACTAAGTCCTTTACTTTAAGAAACCCTTATTTGACTTTCATTACTTAAATGATAGTGAACAAAAAAACTTTGAAAAATAGAAACGTACTATCTTCCCTCTAAGTAAAACTAAATTCTCCTGACTTGGAATAAAGGGTTTAATCATTCCTGGATAATATATTCTAGAGTTGGCCTGTTTCCTTCATATTTTTTCCCAGTTTATATGTTCGAACTTGATTCTATTTTTTTTTAACTCCTATCTTCAATGGAATCAGAAGCTGTTTGTGGAACAAAAATACCAACAGCCACTACAACAGTAGAAAATTAGAAATTAGAGCTATCCCTTCTTCCATTGAAGATCTTAAATGACAGCATACTTTGTAGGCAGATGCTCAAGTTATACAAGTCACACAACTCCCAGGAGTTCTCAGGCTGTAAATTGCACACCCCTGTATCCCATGTATCTGGCCATAGTACATCCATTTCATCCCTTATCCAGATTTGAGTGTTTTGAGTTACCAGTTTCTCAGGTGGTGTTCTAAAGAAGAAAACTTCACTACATTCAGATTGTTCTAAGAACAACACTGAGCATTTCTGCACAAATGCTTTCTTTCAACAGTCTTTAGAGAAACAGTTATCTCTGGGTACTGGATTCTGGAAACATCTTGGGGAGAAATTTCTTCCTTAGTGTGTCATTGCTGATTCTTTCCTCATCTTGTGTGCTTTCTATTCCATCATAAAGCATTGCCACATCTATTTACAAGAATTATCTGCTGGTTTGAAAGGCTTAGTTTTTTATCAGTAACAACCTAACAAAAGGTTTGAAAGTGTGCTAAACAAACACCTCTTTGCAGTTCATTCAAAGACTGAAAAGCTGATTTTCTTTTAAGTCTTTTTGTTTTGACTTTATAACTGAGAGTGAGTATTTAACATACAGTATGCTGTAATAATGTTTTTCTATCATAAAGTATATTTTGGGAATCTAAAGAGAATTGCATTCTTTAAAAATTGGAGAGAAAAATACCAGCTTATTCTTGGTTGCTCTAATTTGGGAAGGCCTTTTTTTTTTTTTACTCATGATACTTGTTGATATTTCAAATTTTTTACTGTACAGAAAATTATTTTTTGAGTTTGATGAATTCAGAAAAGGGAAAGTAGGTAAGTTATTTTGTCTACAAGCAGTACTTTATTTACTTTAGAGATATTTCTATGATTCTTTTCAATGACCAGTGTGACTGTGGTGCAGACCTCATTAGGTGTAACTTGCTTGTGTGCAACTTGCTGAGAGCCTGGACTGCCCTGTCTGCTCTGCCCCTCCACACAGACTGGGTGAAAGGGCAGTAGCCGGGCTTGTAGCCATTTGCTTTAGAGACAGCACCAGGCACCATTGATCACATTTGATTTGTTTGAACCTGTTTTGCTTTTGCTTTTGCTTTGTTAAATGAAACACACACAAAAAAATCATTGAATATACTTTTTCTAAAATAAAGTCCATTTTGACTGTTTAGTCTTGCAACTAGCCTTTTAAAAATAGTTAATACTACTCCTAGTATTTTCATCTTATTGTCTTATTCCTGAGGATATTTTCAAAGAAAAAAATTAGTGACTTTTATCTTTCAGTTGTAAATTAACATTTATCTTTGGTAAGTGTATCATGGCTATGCTGCTGGAGGAACAGCAGTGTATTTTGAACATCTATGGTTCTGCCAAAATCTAAATCTAACGTACATGGTAACTCTTTGAGATATGTCATGGTATCCTGATTATCAGATAAAGAAAACTGAGCTTAGAGAATAAGTAACTTACCCAAGCTCGCACAACTTATACACTGGAGAACTGAAACACAAATCCAGTCTGTAGAATTTTAGTACCTCCAAACTATTTTTTGTCATTTTTTTTCACTTTCTGTTTTTATGGAATATCTAAACCAAATATTTAAGTAGGGAAATATCAAAACCCAGAGTTAATCATTATTTTTAAATAATGCAAATCACAATTCTTCCATGTTTGAACTACCACTAAGCCAGAGAAATGTAGAAGTAGCCAAAGCTTCTCTAACCAAGCCATTATTTGATACTTTTAATTGATTTTATTAAGTCCCTTTGTTTCAGGGAGCAGGTTTCTTGAATGCTTGGGAAATAAACACATAGTGCACGGCATCAGGATCTGTAAGAAGTGACTTTCCTGCTATGACCTTGTGGCAGGTTCCACGGATCCTCGCAAAAGGCAGCCGTGGTTGGGCCCACAAATGCCTAGTGAGAGTGTTTCCTTGATCACTGACCATTTCTCTGTCAGTTCTGTCTGTAAACAGAAAAGATAATTCAGACCATGAAGGTACTTATAACTATGATGCTTTCTTCAATAGATATACCAGCAGGGAGGAAGAAGCCCGATTTACAGTATTTACAGAAATTTGCCTAAATGTGTGTGAGTTATATTTCCTACTTACATACATGTGGAGATACAATAACAAACTTTTAGGTGGGTTTTGTTGGGGTTCCCCCCCCCCCAGTGGATGTTGGGAAAAAAAGGAATTGCCATATGTCTCCTCAAAAATTTAAATACTGGGAACGGGGGCGGGAAAAGAAAAAAAAATTAACTACTTGCAAATACTGTGAAATGACATTAAAAATTCAACTTACCCTTAAAATAGCTGTTTCATCTGTCTATTGCTTGTTTAAACTATTTTTACATTTTGGCATTAAAAAGCAATAAATCTGTCAATTACTTTGTCTCTGTTTTCTTTTATAAGTGATAGTAACTTAAACCATGTTACTTCAGTGTTACCCTTCAAGACAAAAGGCATGATGCTTACAGTTCATAATTTAAAGATAAAAGCCCAATTTATGTTCAAACATTACATTCATAATATTTTTAGCAGTATGAGATAGTGGAGGTCCCAAATTGGATTAGACTTTTGCATTGAATTCCAAAGTATTGGTAAGTCTAGCACATACCATATAATCTTGCTGAATTGTTGTGGGTACTTTTTTTTAAACCTGTCTGTGTGTCAGTATCTCTCATAGAAGTAATTTCTTATGTAATACAGGATAATGTAAAAAAAAAATTCATAGTAATTCTTGAGAAAGAATGAATTATGGTGTGTTATTGACCTTACATCACCACGTCTGTTTGAAAGTTGAGCTCTTAGGCAGTTTTACCAAGATAATAGTGAGGTACCTAGCATGGTTGATTGTGATATGTTGGAATGTTTTTTTTGGTTCTCTTTTTAGTTCATGTTAGTCCTTTTGTGTCTCTGTAGATCTGTGTATGTCAGTGTATTTGGTAAATATGAATTGAATAGATGACTTCTTATTTTATGTTTTAGGCCAAGATTGACAGACACCTAAATATTCATGACTTGAGAATATTCTGCAGCTATAAATTTTGAACCATTGATGTGCAAAGCAAGAACTGAAGCCCACTCCGGAAACTAAGTGAGGCTTGATAAACCTGTAGATTGCCTCACATTTGTCTGTTTACAAAGTAAACTTACATCCAGGGAATGAAGAGCACCACCAGCAGAAGACTTTGCAGAACTCTCTAATTTGATGTATTGTTAAGTTTTCTAATGTGTGTATGAAATGTAGGAAGAAGTAAAAAATTAGGGGAGACTACTTTGTATTGTACTGCCATTCTTACTGTATTTTTATACCTTTTGGCAGCATTAAATATTTTTATTAAATAGTCTCTTGGTTTGTGTGCGTTGTATTAGGACAACTCTGCTCCAAATAATGAATGTTCTCTTATGGATTTACTCTCAACTTTTTATAATTAGCAATTGCATTTAAATTGAAATTGGTTCAAAGTGTTGGTCACCTGCTTTTTTGTTTTTTGTTGTTATTACCCCTTAATAGCACTTCAGTACAGGTTAGATGAAGACAACAAAAATTAGAATATTACTTGACTTGGAAAAATAATAACAGATAATGGTACTGCCTTAATATCAAAATTAATTTCAAATACATATAGCAACTCAGTGCAGTTTTTTAAAATCAATGTGAATTCTGTGGTCCACAAGCATTTCCTGTTATAAAAAGATCAAGGAGGACTCTTTCCTGAGTAAAGGGTTTTTTGTTTGGCTTTTTTCCTGAGTAAAGCTTGTGGCCTCTATTTGTTTCCCTATCAATGATGGACTTGGATTATGTATCCAATCAGTTTTTTAAGTTATTAATGATATTCTTGTCCAGAGATACTCAAGCCTCTGCATCATGTAAACATCTCTGCCAGTATAACAATTCACAATTATTTTTCTGTCTTGCCAACTGTTTCAAAATACCATTGTTTCAAAATAGCATTCATTGAATACATCTATTTCATCTATTTAAAATGTGACTTCCCTTTTGTTCCTTTCTGCCTTGTCTACTTTTGGTCACTTTTAGTAAGCAAACCATCCGTCCCTGCTAAATCTTTCCTAAGAAGATACATGAAGAATTTATTATATCATGCAGTTGTACAGCAAGATAACCCTGCCATTGGGTCAATAAAGCTTGGAATAGTCATGTCCAGCTACTTCTATTAACTCATTTGCTATACAATCTTTATCCCACCAAGTGTCTGACTTTCCTTTTATCACTCTGAAAATGACTCAGAAAGATCTTCTTAGCTTGTACTAGAACAAATTAAATTTACATTCATCTTTTTTGCTCTATATGACTTATTGACAGCAATATCAAGAACTGCTTCCTGAAGCTTTCTGCTTAGACATAAGCCTCTCTTCTGGGTTTTCTTCATCTTAATTCTCTAACTTAAAATTTTTTACTGTGTAAAAACAACATGAACTCTGCTCTTATTTTAAGTATAAAATTCATTGTTGACAACAGTTACAATGTTCAAGGACATACCTCTGAACTTTTTCAGGTTGCTTAACAAGTTTTATGTCCAATGCTTATTAACCCTTCATTTCTCATCCTCACTATCCCCTCGTAGATCATATTAGACTATCAGGTAACTATGTAAGTGGAATCATGCAGTATTTGTCTTCCTGTGATTGGCTTTTCTCACTTAGCATCATGTTGTCAAGGGTCATCCATGTTATGGCATATTGCAGCATTTTCAAGACTGAGGAGTGTATCATTTTGTGTATATTTCAGTCATCTGTCAGTGGGCATTTAGTTGGTGCTCATATCTTATGAGTAGTGTTGTAGTGAATTTGAAGTGCTTGTAACTCTTGCAGATCCTGATTTCAGTTATTTTGGATAAGCACCTAGAAGTGGGATCGCTGAATCGTGTTCCCCTTTAAAATTTTTTGAAAAGCCTCCATATTATTCCATAGTACTGAAACATTTTGCTTTCATGACATGAACCCAACAGAATGCAGGGTTTTCAATTTCTCCACATCCTCATCAACATTGCTTTCTTCCTTTTTTTGAAAGATTGAATTGACTTTTATTAAGCAACTAGTGAATCAAAAAGCATCCCATCTAGCAAGTAGGAAAGCACTGTCTTTATTATATCCTAACATACACTCTAACAGGTATTTTGTGGTTTTGATTTGTATTTTCCTCATGATTAGTGATATTGAGCATATTTTTATTTATCTATTGATCATTTGTCCATCTGTTGAATAATTCAGGTCCTAACCTGATTTTTTTAACTGGGTGATTTTCTTGTATTGTTGTAGGAGTTCCTTCCATATTTTAAAGGTTAACCCTTTCTTAAACATGGTCAGAAAATGTTTCACCCATTCAATATGTTGCCTTTTATCTGTTGATTGTTTCTCTTCTGCCTGCCTCTTGAATATTGGCATTCCCAAGAACTCCATCTTGGGGCCTTTCATTTTTACAATTTTAATACTTTGAACTCATCTTTGCCCAAGTCTTCATCTAATATTTCAGTGCTAATTATATGGGACTACTTCAACTCCAGTCCAGTTATAAGCCACATACTCTGTTAAAAGAATGATCACTGTATACATTCCTTAGCTATAATATTGGATAATAATCTTAATCCCATCTTCCTCCTGTCTTTTACATTTTATATGGTGGCCCCCACCAGAAACCTAAAAGTCATTCTAAATTCTTCCACCCAGGCTCTACAAAGTTCAATCACAAAGTTCTGTAAGTCCTGTACATTAAACTTCTGTCCCAATACTCCTTTAAATCTTCACTACATATGTGGATGACAGAAGTAGAATGTCCTGCCAACTGTGGCACACCTCTTTGTACCAGTTTACTCTTCAGTCTCCCAAGTGGTACAAAGATCTATTACCCTCCTTAATTAAAATTCTCTAATGCACTTGAAGGAAATTTCCATCATTTTAAATTACAAAGCCATAGCTTGTTCTGTGTGCCATTCATTCATTTGGTGGCTTACCCACCAACCTCCTTAGCACCTTAAATTGTAGCTATTCCAAACTTAGAAATGCATGGAATATTCATTGAATGAATGTTGAATACTTACTGTGTGCAGATAGTAGGCATTGCTTACTTAGACGTAACGGGAGGAAACTGAAATTTATGGGACACTTAAGGATGTAAATACATATTCAATTAAAATTGGTCATTAGTGCTGTGATGGAAATAAACAGAGCTACCTTCTTAGATACAGAAAAATGGGCTTTTCAGATGAGAAATAAGCAGAAATATTCAGGAATATAAGAAGTTTGATTCAAGAAGAGAGTCCAGTACTTGAAAATATTGTTAGAAGTGCCTACATTCCCAGAGTGTTTAGTATTGCTTTGGGAGCCTTTGAAGGAAGGGCCAGTGTCAAGGCAAGAATCAAGAGTTTGCAGATCTGGTGAAAGCCTGCCCTGTGCTGTGACTCACTGGCACATGACTTGAGCTTTCTAGAGGTCAATGAAAGTGTCTAAAATATTCTATCTGCCTCTGCCAATATGATCACCTTACTTTTGATAATTTTTTCTTAAATGAATCAGGAATTCAGTGTAACTTTGTGGGTTCTTGGATAGGTCTTTTCCCAACAAGTCCTAGTCTCACTGGAAGTGCTGCAGTTGTGTCAAAGCTGTCACTGTGATTTGACTTTGAAAGGAGTATTGGGATACCCAAGGAGTGAGCTCATCCCAGAGAGAAACTGACAGCATGTGCAAGAAACATTTGGGTGTTAAGAGACTTTAAGAGCAAACCATAATAGCAAGACTTGTGCAGTTCCTAACTGCTAATCAAGATTCTAGGAACACTTAAAAGTACCCTGCAAGTGGGGACAAGGGAGCTCCCAAGGACACCCTCTGTAGCTACTGAACAGGGGCATTCCATGAAGAAAATAACTCATGCTAGCTGTGGAGGAAGCTGAAAAATATCTCTGTGTGAGACAGAGAACAGAAGAGAAGGAGAGAAGGGAATCTGTCCTGGGATACAGAAGCAGGCTATGGGGTTTGGAGGGAGGAAAAAAAAATTAGATTGAATCAAATCCTGTTGGCCTGTGTAAGATTAACATTGCTGTGCAGATTGGATGGAAACTGACATTCTGGCTGGAAGATAAGGTTTTGCAAAGTAGAAAACAAAAAATTGATTCAAATGACTGCAAAATGATTCAATTTAAGTACTAAAATCTGGTTTTGGTCTTATTTTGTGTGGGAACTATGGCAAATACTCCATCTGCTTTTCTGTATCTCCCATTCTTGACCCCAGACCCCACTGCAGCAACTGGGTGGTACACGTGGCCACTTCTGACAGTGCTCTGTGAGAGGAAGTGCATGTGGAGGCCCACAATCTACTAGGCATGTCCTGTCCAGACATACCGAGGAGGCTAAGGATTGGTTTGGTTATAAGATGTCAGAGCCTGCCGATCGCAGTCCATCAGTGACCCTATCAAATATCCCTTGCTAGCCTTCAGAGGATGAGTAAAGAGAACAAAAGAGAAACTGCAATACTAAGCTTTGTACTATGGATACTTTGGGGTTGCTTGTTACACATCACTTAAGGCAATGAAATATAGAAAGATTACCATTATACACTAGCTGTCTTAGGGGCTGCACAGGGATATACTATGTATCTTTAACGGTAAATACTAGAGTCCATTTCACTTCTGAGGCTCAGAGGCTACCCTACTGTGAAAGATAATTGTATTGCAGCCGAGAGTTTCTTCTTTATATCAAAAATTATTTGTATTAATCTTTTCCAATTAAGTGAATTGGAGCAGGGACTTTATTCTATTGAGAGGTAAAATTTTATTTTGCAATCAAGCAATTTCTTTTAATGGTATTTAGAGGTTTATATGATCAGACATGCTATGATTATACTGACTTAGGATAGCTTCAGTGCATCCAGGTGCTCTTTTTCTTGCTGATTTAAACAGCTATGACCCCTGGAGGAATTGAACTGCTCACCATTATTCACCTTCTACAAAGGGAAGTTGGGTTGCTTTTTTTTAACGTATTTTTTTAATTGTACAATCAATTTAAAAAGTAAATTTTAAAAAAGATTAAGTGTGGAGAAATACAGAAGACAGTTACAAATAGGGATGGCTGTTCCTAAATGGTATTGAACAATGGAAAGTCAATAATGTAGAGAAGACTTATTGGTATTGATTAGTAAGAATATGTAGAGGTGAAATCAGAAAGATGGATTCCATAAGGAAAACAAACCAAGGCACTGAAGAAAGTGGAAGAGAGCCCTTTTTTAGAACTTGGGATTGGGAAGGAGCAAGTGCCCAGTGGCGACACCCTAAGCCTGGGATATTGTCATCGCTGGGATATTTGTCATAGCCAAACATCCTAGGATTCCTGTCCTTGGAAGCAGTGTTTGTGTAGACATGCCTAAGTAAACTGAAAAAGAGTCAGAGGCTTCACTGCGGGAAGTCAAATGAGACATGGAGGAAAATAGACTCCTTGGTTTTCAACCAAGAAATGGAAGCAGGTTAGATGTGTTGCAGCTAATAATAATGAGCCCCAATGGAAATATAGCTGAGCTTCCCACAGAGAATCTAAGGTCTCAGCCTTCTCATGCTGCAAAACCAGTGACCGTCCATGGACATAAAAGTAAGTGGAAAAGGTCAGGACTGCTGGTATATACCAACAGCCCCTGTGCTTAGTTAATCTGAAATATCAGCAAAGCAGTTAAAAACTGCTGTGGCTACTGACCAACACTGGAAAAAGGAATGGTCCATGCAGGACAGAGATTCAGGTATATATAGCTCAGTACTTAGAAGACAACTCAGGGATTCATATACTAGGTTGTTTCTCTATAGTAAATTGTTCTTGTACTCAGTGTTATTGCAGTACCAAAATAGCTCTGGAGCTCCAGTTATCACATTATCATTCCAGGAAAGCAACATCCCTCCTTTAACTAAGTGTCCATGAACTTGGTGTTCTGCTTCCTTTTACAACTCATTTGCCAGAATCTAACCACATGGTCGCACGTAGTTGCAAGGATCCTGTAAGTAGTTCACCTGAGCATGTTGCTACTGGCATAAATGAATCTCAATAATCCACACAAAAGTTAAGACCTCTGTTGAGATCCAAGCAGAAAGCTAAAGGCCTGGTAGATGTGTTTGCATTGGAGTAAAACCACTCAATACAATTCTGTATCCAGTATACCAAGTAGCATGAGATAAAGTGTCTTTATATTTCACCTCTTCACTACCCAAGCAAAAACCGCAAGTACAGTATTGGGATAACATGAGCAGGTGATAATAAATAACTTAATTTTAAATGACTTGGGAGGGCCAGAGCATGAAGCTCTTACAAACTACTACTCACCGTTGTTTTCAGACTTGTAGGAAGAAACTTTTCTCTATACCTCAACAAGGAGGAAGATTTCCTTCTTGTCTAGCAACAGGTTAGTCAACAAGAATGCTTCGGTTCAGCCAAAGAGAAACCATCACTACCTAAACTTTGACTTTTCTCCAATGAACTTTATTCTGAACAACCTCCCTCAAATCTCTCTTCCTTTAAAAGAGCCCTTCTCTTTGTCCTGTGTTATTTCCTTTGGTTGCTATAGTCTACACATCCAGATTGCAAGCCTACTATATTACCGAATAAATATACTTTGCTAGTAAAATAACTGGCCATATTATTTTTAAGGTTGACACACATTTTGTCCACATAAGGATTCAGACTTTTCTATTATGCTTTTTTAAATAAGAAAAACTTAAAAGATAGCAATCCTGACTAGGGTTGGAGGGTAGCAAACACATATAGAATAAGCATAATAGTCCCCGGGTAAGACTAGAAACTATCCTGTGTACACAGAGGGCAAAGAAAGACAGGAGAAAAAGGAAGGTAGGTAGTAGTTTAATAAGCAAGGCAACAAGTCTTGTTTGACAGCTGCAAAATAAGCCTGTCTCCACACCCATCCACCAGCATCTTCAGTTTTTATACAGACCCTGGATTCAGTCCAGATGGTCACAGAAACTCATTGCTTAGCAAAGCTGCATCCTTGAAAATCTCTTAGCAGACTCAGGCCTCTTCTGCTCAACATTTGCTTGCAGTTTCTGTTTTTCCTCTCCAACATTATTCTGCTCAGGTTGTCATCAGATAGTACCACAAATTCTAATGGCCTAAACAATGTTTAAGTGCACAGTCTGGAGGCTAGATGTTTATGATCAAGGTGATAACAAATTCATATTCTGGCACAAGCACTCTTCATGCCCTGCAAACAGCTGCCTCTATGTCCCCATACATCCTTTCTTTGGTCTGTAAACATGGAAGCTCTTCTACTTATAATAAGGATACTAGTCCTGCTGAGTTAGGGCTCCACACCAATGATCTCTTTTGACCCTAGTTACCTTCTTAAAGTCCCTATACCAAGAATGTTTTCTCCCATTCTGTCTTTTTTTAAGGAGTAGTATGCAGACTTTAATAAAGAATGAGGTAGGTCCACATGAAATTACCTGAAATGATTTCCATAGTATTTCACAATGTTAAAAAAGGAAGTTGCCAAATATATACTATATATAGTCTGATTCTCCATTTGTCTCTTTATTGAAGATATTTTGTACTTATATTTCTACTGTTGTAGAAATAGGAATTAAAAGGTCTTTTAATACCTTTGTGTTCCCAGTCTTTTGAAACTGGAAAAACCTCCATTTCTTTCTCAAAAACCTGACTCCTTTCAGGCCCAACACTAGATTCAGTTGGGTCAGAGAAGAGAGTTGAAAGTTCCCTCCCTACCCACCCCCCCTCCCCCAGCAGCCTGGGCCCAGGGGAGGGTCCCCAGCAGACTTATGCTGCAGCCTAGACTGCTAATGGAGGTAGATATAGGGTGAGTCCTACTCCACTAGGGTCTTGGGGTAGGCTCTAGGGGTCTCAGGTTGGGGAACCTGGCCTCCTCCCTTATGTGAGGGGGGGTTAGGAGGTGGGCAGATCCCCAAGGGTCCTGAGTTGGGAGAGGAGAGTTGTACACCCCACCTTCTAGGCCAGATCCAAGCCGAGTTGGAAGTAGGAGTCAAGGTCCCCTAGAAAGACCTGGCCCTTTGGGGAGCTCCCCAGCAGGGGGTAGGGTAAGTCTACTGGGGTCTCATGATCTTGGGGTCCAGGGGTCTTGAGGTTGGAGGTGCTGGCTTCCACCTTTTCAGTGTCAGGGGGTAGGGAATGGGGGTCGCTCCTAGGGGTCCTGAGCTGGGAGAGAGGATTAGTAGGCTCAACCTTTCAAGTCTAGCCCTGTGAGACTAATCAGGCTGGAAGTGGGAGTTGAGGTGCTTTGGAACATATTAGGTCCTTGGAAAAAAACTCCAGCACACCCACCTCAGTCTAGGCCTCTGTCAGGGGTGAGGGGGATAGGGTGAGTCTTAAGCCACCAGGGTCTCAGGATCTTGGGTCCAGGGGTCTCAGGCTGGGTGAGCTAGTCTGCCTCCATTTGGACCAGGGGTGGGGGCTGGGCACTTCTCCAGGGACTTGGGCTAGTGGTGGTGGTGGGGGGGTTGCCCTCTGGTTTACTCCAACTTCGATCAGACCTACACTAGGAATGAAAAAACTAGTTCTCCAGCTGCAGACATAAAGGAGAGGAAAGGAAGTAATAACGGCCCTGGATACACTCACCACCTGGGTAGGACAAGAAGGATGTTAGGAACCACTGAGACAAGAATGGGAGACTGAGTGGTGATCTGTCACAGATTTCTACCTGCATCATCTCTGGGGCTGGGAAACCAACCCCTTGGCCCATAGTCTGTTAATGTGAGTGAGGCTCCCTCCTTTACCAATCCATGGGGAAGGAAAGTCACAGAGGTGTGGTTGTGGTCCCATGGCAGAATTGCTAACATGATAGAGGAGAGGGGCTGGACCAACCACCTGGATAAGTCTGTCCCCAGCAGGGAACATCTCCATTGCCAGTAACTGGGATTTGGACTCTCAAACCAAGATACCAGATATATGGCACACAAGCAGCATCATGTGACAGACACCAGAAAGGATCATGGAGAGCTGCACCACGCATTTGCCCTACAAGTTCCTGACATGCTGAGCCTTACTATCTGCCTCAGTCCCAGAGATCTGAGCAGCCTGGTCTGTTGTTATCCAGGAGTGCAAGTTCATACCCAGGAAGAAAGGGCATAGTTCCAGAAAAAAGAAAAGACTAGTGAGTCAAATATGGACTAGTGATTTGTAGTGCAAGGAGTTGGAGTGACTGGAAGAGGGAAGGGGGAAAAGGGAGGCCAGGTGGGGGATAAAGAATACAATATGGAATGGCGGGTCAAATCTAACAGGAATGACAATCGTACAAAAGTGACCAATACTGTATGAAAATTACAACATAAAAATTCAAAAAATTAAAGCGCTACTCCTTTCAGATGTCTGAAATGTTTCATATCTTAATCTTGAAGGGGGTGATATTAGTGTTCATATATTTAAAAATTAATACAGCTGCAAATTGAACATTTGTGTGCTTCATGGAGTATATGCTATTACTCAACATTATTTTTCTTTAATCTCAACTATTTGCAAAAAAACATTTTCTCTCATGCTAGTGCTTTAGGTCTCAGACTCTTAGATTTTTAAGTCCAACAAACATGGTTCTTTCTGTTATAGTCTCTCAGATAAATTCTAATCCCAAAGCATTGGATGCATCTTACCAAAAGGGATCATGCAGAGGGGTGAAGGGAGTCAACTTGCAGAAGGATTTTGGGGGAACATCAGATAATAGCTAAACTGCAGAGAGTGTCCTTAGATTATTTTCCCAAAAAGAATATCTGAAATAGCAGGATAGGTTCTGGGAAGGAAAACTGATTACCTAAGAATGTAAGGCTCGGGTACAGCTCTTGGTATATTTATTTCTTTTTCTTTTACCATGAGCATGTGTTATTTAAAAGATAAAATCTGCAAAATTAATTCTTCTAAATACCTGATGACATAGATGTCCTTGCTATGTTGTGAATTAAAGAGATGTTTCAATAACAGTGTGTTCAGTATGACCAACAAACACAGAGAGATAACAAACAAACACAGTGATAGCAAACACACAGAAAGAATCACTCCACAATATTACCCTGAGGGCTGAGGTAGATGGGCTATTAAACTGTCTGTTTCTATACATGTTTCTGTTTGAGACTTTTGCAACTAGCATGTGTTACTTTTAATTGAAATTTCTATCTAACAAAATTATTTTGCCAGTGTAAGTGATTCTGGTTTTTGAAATTTTCCTATTATGTTAAATCTCATTAAGACTTTTAAGCCATTGTTTTTTAGTTTTTTTTTTTAGTTAAGCCAAACACCTTTATATTCAGTTATGGATCACTGCATAGGCAGTAATACCACAGTACCCTAAATATGAACCAAGAAGGAGCACATTCTTTGTGTTCATAAAGCTGAGTAACTGTGAGCTTCAATTCAGATCTTTTTCTTTAAAAAATATCTGGGGTTTTTAAATAAAATAATTTTCAAGAAAATTGAAACTGTAGTAGTTTTAGAGTGGGTTGTTTAATGAAAATTGGCTAGGGTTTAAAGATAATAAAAGAATGGAAAAGCAACAGTAAGGAAATAGGTCAAAATGACCTCAGCTTCTTAGGTGACACAAAACTTACCTAGCTTTCTCATAAAAACTTGCTTTCATGGATGCAGTTTATATGCAAGTGATACAACCTAAATGTGTGCAGATGTGATTCACTTTGAGCTGAGCCTCTAGTGTGTCAAAGCTAAGAAACTGCTGGAGTGGGAGTGGGGACTTTCCAGAACTGAACTGAGCAGAGGAACCATCAACATGGAGGATTCAGTTGCTTGGAAGAAAACTTCTCCCTAAATGAATTAACTGTAACTAGCCATCCTGGCTGGTAAATTTCAGCCCTTTCCACATTCTTTTAAATCCTAGCTTGCTCTTTAATCAAAAACATTTAACTCCTTTGTTCTCAACCCAACTCTCTAAAAATCAATGTAAACCATCTCTTTCCTAGGTGAGGAGTCAGATTTGAATTGTCCTTGCAGTGAACTTACAATAAAACTTTCTTAAAACCTGATGTCATAGTAACTGATTTTATGTACATGAAACAGTCAGGCCATACCTTTGTAACTGTAACTTCTCTGATGATGAAGTATCACTTCACAAAACAGGGTTATTTCAAGCTTCCTGCCAGATAGAGTCATTGATAATAGACACACAAAAAATAGTGAAATATTTCTAGAATATGAAACAGATTTTAAATGATTTGTTCTGAAGACTTCAAAGACCTCAAAATTATTCACACTAAGGTTGTTCCTTACACTGTATGTGGGCAGAAATACAGGTGAGATCAGAGGCATAAGGTTGAAAGAATTCACCAGAACAGAAAAGGTAGATTTATTGAAATATGCTGTTAAGAGAAGCAGCAGGCAAAACAGAAGTCTGTGCATAAAGAAGGATTTGGAACTCACTTTTATAACCTGTTTTCATGACTGGGGAAGTAAGTGGGCCAGTTAGTGCTGGGATGTCTGGCTTAAGCCTTGACCTTTGATGGAGAATGTTCTGGCCCTGCTTCTGCATTTCTGAGGGAGGAACAGGGTATGGAGAGTACACAAGAACCTGTGAGCTCATGCCAGCTCATTTTACCCACACATTCTTTAATGCATTCTTAGTAGAAAAAAACAATAGACCACTGACCTAGTATTGTCTGTTCGTATCCAATTTTACACAATTTTGTAGTTTTTAAAAGAGATCATTACTAACCTCTCTTAGACTCATCTAACTTTGTAGATAAAAATCAACATACCAAAGAAGGAAAACAGTAAATGGTCTTTCAGTTTAGATGCAGTTGAAAAAAACAGCTTTGCAATTTCAAAGCACAAAAGAAAATATTTAATTTGATGCAACAAGGATAATCCAAAACCTTACATGAAAATAGTTGTTTACCAATATTCAACACATTAGACGTAAAACTATAAAATCAAGATTGCATACTGTTTCCTGACAAGTAAGGGTATGCAGAAAGAGACAAATTCTTTACACACATAGTTATGTAACTTTTTAGATTATAACTTACCTCCTATTTCACTAGAATTAAAATTGTCATATAAACACCACCACTCTCTAAATTTATAAAAGTATAGCTATAAAGTACATAAAGTAATTTCATTTTATAAGAATGCATTCAAATAATCAGAAAGTTACAATTGCCTTCATTTATTCCTTCTCTAACGTTCTTCTTTATTTACATAGATCTAAATTTCTAACCAATGTCATTTTTTTTATCTCTGAGGAACATTTTTTAAACATCACTTGCAGACAAATCTTCTAACAATAATTTCCTCAACTTTTGTGTGTCTGAAAAGATCTTCACTTCTCCAATTTTCCAAATAATTTTTATGGCAGCAAAATACACATAACATACATTCTACCAACTTAGCTACTTTTAAAATATAGAGTTCAGTGGCATTAAGAACATTCACTTCCAAGCTGGGTACAGTGGTCCATACCTGTAATCCCAGCTATTTGGGAGGCAGAGGCCAGGAATCACTTGAGTCCGCAGGTTTGAGTCTACCCCGGGCAACATAACGAGACCTAGTCTCAAAAAAATAGCCAGGCATGGTGACCTGGGACAGTTACCTGGGAGACTGAGGCTGGGGATTGCTTGAGTCTATGAGTTCAGGACTACCCAGAGCAACATAGCGAGATCTAGTCTCTTAAAATACATAAATAAATAAAATAAATAAATAAATAAATAAATAAATAAATAAATAAATAAATAAATAAATAAATAAATAAATAAATAAATAAATAAATAAATAAATAAATAAATAAATAAATAAATAAATAAATAAAGAGCATCCACTTCCAGAACTCTTATTCTTACAAAACCAAACTCTGTATCCCTTTAACAGCTACCTCCCATTCCCCACTATCCTAAGTCCTGGTAAGCACCATTTTGCTTTTTTTTTTTTTTTTTTGAGACTAGGTCTCGCTATTTTTGCCTGTGGAACCGCAGGCTAACAGTGCCCGGGGTACCACAGACTCAAGCAATCCTCAACCTCAGCTTCCCAGGTAGCTGGGATTACAGGTGCACACCACCACACCCAGCTACATTTTTTTGGAAGTAGGTCTCTCTACGTGCTGCCAACAGAACTCGAACCACGATCCCTGGCCAGGCCAGGGCTTCCTAGGCTGTTGCTTACAGGCATGCGCCACCATGCCCGGCCCCTACCATTTTACTTTTATTCTTTCTGATTGTTATTTTTCCTTTGTAACTATGACTACTTTTTGTACTTCATATAAGTTAAAGCATAAGGTATTTGTCTCTTTGTGATTGGCTCATTTCACTTAGCATAGTATCTTCAGATTTTGTGAATGTTCTAATACATCTCAGAATTTCCTTCCTTTTTAATATTGAATGTTTCATTATATGTACATACACATTTATTCATTCATTCATCAATGGACACTTGGCTTGCATTCATGTTTTATTATGAATAATACTGTTATGAACATGGGTGCACAAATATTTTACTGGAATTCTGTTTTCATTTTTTCGAGCTTAGAGTTATGAGTGAAATTTCAGGATCACATTGTAATTCAATTTTTAATTTTTTGTGGAATTTTTTGAGGAAAAAATATTTTTCACAGCAAATGTACCATTTTGCATTTCTAATAACATTGCACAATGCACAAAGGTTTTAATGTCAATATTCTTACTAAATTATTTTTCGGCTTGTTTTTTTAAGGTACTCATCCTAATTAAGTGGTCATCTCATTGTGGTTTTAATTTGCTTTTTCCCCTAATGATTAAGAATCTATTCACATGCTTGTTGTAATTTCATTTTATAAGAATGCATTCAATACATTCAAATCATTTCTACTTCTCCTTTGGGGATATCCCTACTCAACTTTTTTGTCTACTTTGTTGTTCTTGAGTTTTAGTAGTTCTCTCTATATTCTGATACTAATATATTATCAGATGTATGATTAACAAATATTTTCTTATTCCATGGAATACATTTCACTCTGTTCATAGTGGGTTTTTTTTTAAAGTTTAAATTTTTATGAACCCCAATTTGTCTATTTTTCCTTATGTTGCCTGTGCCTTAGGTATCACATCCAAAATCATGTCAAAACCAGTATTGTGAAGTCTTTGCCCTTTGTTTTCTTTCAAAAAGACTGGGTCTAAAGTTTATTATGTCTTGAATTCATTCAAATTAATTTATTATATGGTGTTAGGGAAAGGCCCAATTTTGTCCTTTACATGGATATCCAGTTTTCCTAGCATCTCGTTGAAAAGGCTGTTCTTCCCTACCCCCACCCGCCCCACTACGTGATCTTTCCCCCTTATTCCAAATAACTTGTCCACATATGTGAGGATTTAACTCTAAGCTCTCTATTCTATTACATTGGTCAGGCTCTCCTTCTAGTACGACATTATTTTGATAATTGTAGGATTTTAAGAATCAAAAAAAAAAAAGATCTGGAGTCAAGACATTAAAGTATACCATTTTTCTCTTCTTTTTCAAATTGTTTTAGTTAGTCAAAGACCCTTGAGATATATTTATATTTCCAAAACAATTGTTTTTGGGATTTTTAGAAGGATTGAATTGACTCTGTAGATTGCTTTGGAAAGTAGATTATGGTTAGTTTTCCAATTCATGAACAAGGAGTATATTTCCATTTATTAATGTCGTTAAATTCTTTCAACAATATTTTATAGTTTTCACTATACACTTGATTGGTTAAGTTTATTCCTATTTTATTCTTTTTGATACCTTTGTTAGTGAATTGTTTTCTAATTTTCCTTTAGAATTCTCATTGTTAGTACATAGAAATGCAATTATGTTCTTTTAATATAATACTGGCTTCAGTTTTCTATTTTGTATTTTTGTTAAGAATGTTTGCAATAATATTCATAACAGATAATGCCTGAGCATTATGCAAGCAAAATGTTATATGTTAATACCTGATACATTTCATAATACATACTCTTTGTTACCTCACTTGAGGGTATAAAGAAGTTCTCTTAAATATACAACTTCTCTCTAGAGAAATTAATTTATTTTTTTAATAATTTATTTATATATAAATTTCATATCTCTGTGATCTCTGGGGTTATCCCCCCCACCCAACCATTCCCATCCTGTCCCATCCCTCCCCACCAGGTTGCATATTTCAATTTGGTTGTTGGCTTGTTTTGTCTTTTCTTCATGGATTTTTGTTTATATTTCCCATGTCCCATATAGTAGTGAAACCATTTATTTTCTGTTTTTTTCTTTTTGACTTGTTTCTGCTAATATGAATTCTTCTAAATCCATCCATGTTATCATAAAATCATCCAATTTGTCATTTTTAATTGATGAGTAATATTCCATTGTGTATATATACCACATCTTTTTCATCCAGTCATCTGTTTTTGGACATTTCGGTTGCTTCCTCTTCTTGGTTTTTGCATATAGGAAAGCTACTGACTTCTGTGTGTTGATTTTGTATCCAGCTACCTTACTGAAGTGGTCTTTGCAATTATAAATAGTGCTGCAATAAACATCCGAGTACTGGTATCCCTTTGTACCCACATTGAAGTCTCCTTTGGAGAGCGATTGCTGGGTCAAATGGTAGTTCCATTTTGATTAATTTGAGGGCCCTCCATACAGCTTTCCATAGTGATTGGACCAGTTTACATTCCCACCAGCAGTGTAAGAGTGTCCCCTTATCTCCACATCTTCGCCAGTACCTGTTGTTGCCTGTTTTATGGATATGGGCCAATCTTACTGGTGTAAGGTGGTATCTCATTGTGGTTTTGATTTGCATTTCCCTTATTGCTAGTGATGTTGAGAAATTCTTCATGTGCCTGTTGGCCATTTGCATTTCCTCTTTGGAGAAGTTTCTTTTTAGTTCTTCTCCCCATTTTATGATTGGGCTTCTTGTTTTGCTTTTGTTTAATTGTGTGAGTTCCTTGTGTATCTTTTTCATTAAACCCCTATCACTCTTGTGGAGGGCAAAAAATTTTTCCCATTCAGTTGGGCTTCTTTTAGTTTTTTTCTGTAATTTCTTTTGCTGTACAGAAGCTTTTTAGTTTGATGTAGTCCCATCTGTTTATGTTTTCCTTTCAGTTGGTCTGAGGGCTGTGGGTATTGTTAAGCTGTTTATGTTTTCCTTCATTTTTTTACTATCAGATTTTTCCAGGGGTTTCTGAATTGTACTTCCTGAAGGGTTTTTCCCAAGTTATTTTCTATGTATGTTATGGTTTCAGGTCTGACATTTAAATCTTTTATCCATTTTGAGTTGGTTTTTGTACAAGGTGTAAGGATGTTGTCTTGGTCCATTTTTTTTGTAGATGTTAGTCCAATTTTCCCAGCACAATTTATTGAAGAGGCTCTCTTTGTTCCAATGTAAGTTTTTCCCCCTTTTGTCAAAGACCAGTTGACTATATATGTGTGGTTTTGTTTCCGAGCACTCAATTCTGTCCCATTGGTCTGATTGTCTGTTGTTGTACCAGTACCAAGCTGTTTTAATTATTATGGCTTTGTAGTATAACTTGAGGTCTGGGATAGTTGGCCCTCCATTCTTTCTTTTTTTGGCCAGGAGGCTTTTTGATATTCAAGGTTTTTTGTTATTCCATATGAATGTCTGTAATTGTTTTTCTATCTTTTTAAAGAATGTCATTGGAATTTTCATAGGAATTACTTTTAGTAGGATGGACATTTTGATGATATTAATTCTTCCAATCCATGAGCAGGGAATATCTTTCCATTTCCTTATATCTTCTTCTATCACTTTTAGCAGCTTTTTAAAGTTTTCTTTGTATAGATCTTTCATGTGCTTTGTTAGGTTTATTCTCAGGTTTTTGGTGCAATGGTAAATGGGATGGCTTTTTTAATTTCTTCTTCCTCTTCTTGGTTTTTTGCATATAGGAAAGCTACTGACTTCCATGTGTTGATTTTGTATCCGGCTACCTTACTGAATTGGTTTATTATTTCAAGTAGTTTTTGCGTGGATTTTTTGGGTTCTCTATATAGAGAACCATGTCATTTGCATATAATGATAGCTTCAGTTCCTCTTTTTCTATTTGTATACCTTTTATTTCTCTCTCTTGCCTATTGCCCTAGCTAAGACTTCCAATACAATGTTAAAAAGTAATGGAGAGAGTGGGCATCCTTGCCTTGTTCCAGATCTTAATTGGAATGATTTTAGTTTTTCTCCATTTAGGATGATGTTTGCCGTAGGCTTGTGATAGATTGCTTTTATTATGTTGAGGTATGATCCCTTAATCCTCATTTTTTCAAGGACTTTTATCATGAATGGATGCTGGACTTTGTCGAATGCTTTCTCTGTATCTATTGATATGATCGTGTGGTTTTTGTTTTTCACTTTCTTGATGTGGTGTATTATGATAATTGATTTCCAGATGTTGAACCATCCTTGTGCCCCTGGGATAAATCCCACTTGATCATGGTGAATCCCACTTGATCATGGTGAATAATGCTCTTTATGCATCATTGGATTCGATTTGCCAGGATTTTGTTTAAAATTTTTGCATCTATGTTCATTAGGGAAATTGGTCTATAGTTTTCTTTCTTGGTGCCATCCTTATTTGGTTTTGGTATGAGTGTGATGTTTGTTTCATAGAATGTGTTTGGCATATTCTATTTCTCAATTTCTTGGAAAAGCTTTAGTAGTGCAGGTGTTATTTCACCTTTGAATGTCTGGTGAATTAAAGCCATCAGGTTCTGGGCTCTTGTTTTTAGGTAGAGTTTTGATGACTGCTTCTATTTCACTGCTTGAAGCTGTATTGTTTAAGTTCTCTATATCTTCTTTGCTCAATTTTGTGCAGTTGTGTCTAAATTGTGCCTGTCCATCTCATCCAGGTTGTTGTACTTATTTCCATATATTTGTTCATAGTAATCTCTTATTATCCTTTGAATTTCTTTTGTATCTGTTGTAATTTCTCGTCTCTAATCTGTGATCATGTTTATTTGAATTTTCTCTCTTCTTTCCTTTGTGAGCTTTGCAAGGGGTTTATCAATTTTACTTATTTTTTCAAAGAACCAGTTTTTGGTTTTGTTGATCTTCTGGATAATCTTTTTGGTTTCTAGGTTATTTATTTCTTCTTTTAGTTTTATTATTTCTTGTCTTCTGGGCTTTGGATTTTTTTGTTGCTCTTTTTCTAATTTTTTGAGTTGGGAAATAAGGTTATTTCTTTGGTTATTTTCTTGGTTTTTGATATGGGCCTGTATTACTATGAACCTTCCTCTTAGGTATGCTTTTGCTGCATCCCAGACATTTTGGAATGCTGTGTCTTCTTTATTGTTTGTCTCAAAGTAGGCTTTAATTTCTTCTTTAATTTCTTCAATTACCCATTCTTCATTTAGAAACATGTTGTTTAGTCTCTGAATGTTGGATGCTCTTCTTGCTTTCTTTTCATTGTTGATTTCTAGTTTGATGCCTTTATGATCTAAGAAGAATGTTGGTATTACTTTAATCTTTTGTGTATTTATTCAAGTTTGCCTTGTGGCCTAATATGTGGTCAGTTTTAAAGAATGATCCATGTGCATTTGAGAAGAAGGTGTAGTCTTTCCCTTGTGGGTGTAGTGTCCTGTAGATATCTAATAGTTTCATTTTGTCTAGGTCTTCTTTTAAGGCTTTTGTGTCCTTGTGTAGTTTTTGTGTTTTTGATCTGTCCTTTGTTGAGAGTGGGGTATTAAAATTTCTTACTGTAGATGTATTTTCATCAATATTTGTTTCAGTTCTCTTAGTAGCTGTCTTGTGAATCTTGGTGCACTCTCATTTGTTGAGTATATGTTGATGATTGTTATGTCTTTTTGTTGGGTTGACCCTTGAACCATTAGGTAGTGACCTTTATCCTTTGTCACTTTTTTTATTTTGAAGTCTGCTTTGTCTGCTGTAAGAATGGCTACCCCTAACTTTTTTGGGGGGCCCATTTGCTTGCAGAATTATTTTCCATCCTTTTATTTTCAACCCATGCTTGTCTTTTGGGATCAGATGTGTTTCTTGGAGGCAGCAGAATGTTGGGCTCTGTCTTTTAATCCAGTCTGCAACTCTTTGTCTTTTGACTGATGAGTTTAGTCCATTGACATTTAGAGTAATTATTGATGTTTGAGGTTCTAACATTGGGTTCCTGGTGGTCATTTGGGGATCTGTTTTAGTTTCTTCTTCTTCTTCTTCTTCTTCTTCTTCTTCTTCTTCTTCTTCTTCTTCTTCTTCTTCTTCTTCTTCTTCTTCTTCTCCTTCTCCTTCTTCTTCTTCTTCTTCAGTATTCATTCTTTTCAATTCTTCTGTGGGTTTCAGTCTTAGGGCTTCTTGCGGAAGTTTTTGGAGTGGAGGTTTGGTGGTGGTAAATTTCTGG
>PVHY01015954.1:0-34869 GCA_004024945.1 Uropsilus gracilis
GCCCGGGGTATCACAGACTCAAGCAATCCCCAGCCTCAGCTTCCCAGGTAGCTGGGATTACAGGCATGCGCCACCACACCCAGCTATTTTTTTGGAACTAGGTCTCGCTACAGTCCCCAGGCAGGACTCGAACCGCGATCCCTAGCCCCGGCCGCTTCATAGGCAGAAGCTTACAAGCACGAGCCACCGTGCCCGGCCTCTACCCCATGTTTCAATGTGAACCCAGTAGAAAACACACACACTGTACACACACACAAACTTTAAAAGTTTCTCACTTCAGGGGAAATGCAAATGCTAAACCTCTAGCTAGCAAGCTAGCCTTACACAAGGGGCAAAAATTATAGATTTTTGAATGCTTTGAAAGGAATGACTATTTATTTTGTGTGTCAATAGTATAGAATGTGGAGGAAGAGATTTAAATATTCCATCACAGAAAAAAAATCTCTAATGTCGCATAGATTTTAGATTAAATGAATAAGATTAGAATAATTGTAGAGGACATTATTCCTTCATTGAGCAGATTACAACTAATTAAGCTGTAATTCTGAGCCCTTGTTAAATAAATATCTCTTATGATCACACACGACAGCCAAGTGTCAGAGGACAGATGGGGGTGTGTTTCCCAGAGCTGTTGCTCACTTTGTGTATGTGGAATGCAGGCGGAGGATGTGCACAGAAAATGGTACATAGGAACTTCTGAGTGATTGCAAGCTCCAAAGGCATCTTTGAGGACTGAAGGTTGAATGC
Organism: Uropsilus gracilis; assembly: GCA_004024945.1. NCBI lineage: Eukaryota > Metazoa > Chordata > Mammalia > Eulipotyphla > Talpidae > Uropsilus > Uropsilus gracilis. The sequence goes on from PVHY01015954.1 coordinate 748, forward strand.
AGAAGGCTCAGTGTGCAGTGTGTTTCTCACATTTACGAGTCAGAGGAAGTAAACCATCCTGATACCTTGTGAGGTCACAGAGAGGTTACCTTTCAGCCAGCCTTCTCCAGACCCTGAGATGTTGAAAGACTCAGCTATCCCATGGGGGAAGCCTGTACCTTCCCCAGCAGCTGCTTACAAAAGAGCTTGTGAAGAAATCAACTGTGTTTGAATGCACTTAAAGCTCTATATAATTCCGGTGTTAAATTTATTGGACGGCTGAACCTAATGTAAAACAGTGTCAAAACGAGGAGGCTACGTGTGTCAGCTTTCTGGCACATTGGGAGGGGAGTGGAAGCTTTTCAGGTTGTTGGTTTGGTCGAGGAAAACCAACTGCGAAGTGTGGAAGAGAGGAGGGGACATTGGTGGCTGTGATCTGCATGGATGCTCAGATGTGTCGCTTGGCAAGCTAGGCGAAGGTGTTCCTGGGAAATTGCCTTCTCCACTCCCTTGTGACCTTTTTGAGAAAACCTTTAGGGCTTCTGGCTGGCAGAAGTGAAGCTTGTATCCATTCCAGGAAATCTTTTCTCCAGGGCTTGGTTAGGATCAAATGAATGTGCTAGATCAGGCAGGACTTGGGAGTGATTGAAAACCTTTCTGTTCTCAGTTTGCTATATGGGAGTGGGGCGAGGGGGGGAGAGGGGAGAGAGGGGAGAGGAGAGAGGAAAGAGAAAGAAGTAAAGGATAGAGAAAAAAAGAGAACAAAATTGTTCCTGTTAGTTCATTAATCTATTTGCTAAGTACTTATTGGATATCTGCTATAGACCAGGTTTTGTGCGGGATAGCAAATTGTAGATTGCTTGAGAGCTTGTGGTTTCAATCTAAGTTTAGCTTGAACCCTTCCTCTGCCACATACTACCTTGTGACTTTGGACAACTCACTTCACCTCTCTGAGCCTCAGATTTTTCATTGGTAAAATATAATCCAGAAGCACCTATGTGTTCATCAGTAGAGGTGTGGTTCAACCATGGAGAGGGATACTATGTAACTATAAAGTCCTATCCTATAACCAAATCTGGATAAGCATCTAAGACCCTAGGAAGGTGTGTGAAGGTAGAGTAGGAACGTGGCTTTGGGGAAACTTTTCACTGTATATATTTAAAAGCTTTTATATTTTTGAACTGCATAAATACATTACTTGTATAATAGTGATAATAAAGCTTTGCAAATTTGTTGTGATGATTCGGAATAATAGTGCACCTGATGTTCTTATCCCAAGGCTTGTCTCAGAGTAAACACTCACAGGTAATGCTGCTGTGTTGCGTAGTGCTGAAACAAAGTTGCATATAAGAAGTAAACTTTTTCTGTTTAGAAGAGAAGACAGATAATCACAGGATATATAGCCAGTGTTGGGGCAGCCTGGTATTGGTAAGGTATACCATGCTCTGGAAGCAGTTTTGTGTATGCTGAGGGGGTGGAGGGAGGCTCTGGGCAAGGAGAGACAGGGAACCTTGGAAAGGTGATGACCTTTTATTTTTCCTTTTCATTTTTTTTCATATTTTTCCTTTCATTTTTCATTAGTTCACGTTTACTCTTTCAGCTCCCTTCTTGATTAAATAAATGTCATTTAATCCTAAAAGTTGCTTCTTCTCTCATATGGGATACACATCATGTACATTTAATTTGTGTATACTGGGGATTTATTCAGTCATTTTCATCAGTTGCCTGCTTTTAATTATTTGTTTTCTGGGTCTGTGTTTTCTCAGATCACCTGCCTCCTGGAAGGCAGGGACTATATTAATTTATTTTGCTTTCTTCATAGTGATTTATTTCTACTTGGTAATTTTCATAAATATGAAACAGTATGCACGTTTCCCCGTTTGCATCCGTGAAGGAAGGATCTGGCAACCTTCTTTTTGGGAACGGAGACTTTTTTTTTCTTTTGCTTCAGGCCCCTTTTGTGGCTGAAAGGGAATTGCTGCTCCCAATTCTGTGGTTCCTGACAAAGGCATTCACTTCAGGGCCTGCTGGAAGTGATGTGTTAGTGGCATGGGAGGGAATACCAACCCCAGGGTTTGTGGGGCAGATGAGGAGTGGGAGCCAGGGCTGGGGTGGTTATCCTAACCAGACACTAGGGGGCGCCCATGTTCACATGTAGCAGACTAAGGCGATGGCAGGCTCTTTTCAGAACATAGGCTTCTCTATTGCCCTTTTTCTTGGACTCCTTCTGTGTAGTTGACCTTCTGGGACACAGCAAGAGTGGTATCTTAGTCAGCGTGGGCTCTTGGATAGAAATACCGTTGTCTGGGTCACAGCCTACAGAATTTTATTTCACCCAAATCTGGAGGCTAGAAGTTCAAGACCAAAGTGCCAACAAGGAAGGTTTGTTCTGAGTCCTCTCCTCTTGGCTCATGTGTGACTGTCATCGTGGGTGTGTTCACATGACCCTTTTTTTGTGTGTGTGAGCTAATGGTGGGGTGTGGGGGCGGGGCATGCAAGTTCCCAGGTGTCTCTTAGGGAAATATCAATCCCATCACAAGGCGATAGCGGGTCTAAAGGGGTAGACGTCACCAACCAACAAACTGCATTGCCTGCATGTAGTAGTTGCCACTCAAATGCAGTTTAACAATAGAGTTTTATTTACAAGGAAATTAACCAGGAAAAACGAAACGTTTTAAAGCCACAAGCAGCCAGTTATCTTACCCCAGTCACCATTTTCAGTCCCAAAAGTCCCAAACACGTGTCCAAGATGGTGCCCTTTTGCCCCTCCAAACCTCAGAGGCAGACACTTTTGCAAAGTCCAGTCTTTCTCCGGTGTCTTCCCTGTCTTCTCTTTTCTTTTTCTTTCGTCAGTGTTTCGCGCTGCTCCGCTTCTCTAAGGTGCTTCAAACTTTTTCCACAATCGCTGATGCACAGATCAGCTTTCCAAATCCCTGGCCATCTCCAGGTACCAGCTCACTATGCCGCCTTGCTGCAGTGCCACACTCTCCACAACGGCTAACTTTCTGCTGGTCACCATTGCTCCTTGCCACCTCCAGCTAACTCTTCAGGGGGTTTCCCCTGGACAGGCCTTGTGGGCCTGTTGTCTCAGTCTGCCATTCTCCTCTCCTCTCCTTTTTTCTTTTCTCCCTTTTATCTCCACCCTCTCATCCTGCTTCCCATTTCTCTGCAGTTCTCTCAGACCCCACCCACCAGGGCATTTTGGCTCCTATTCAGTTTTCCGATGCCTTATTACCCTGTATAAAAGGGACCTTACCTAAACCTGATCACCTTCTAAAGATGCTATCCAAACAGCAAAATCAGAGAGGGAGGCAGTGAATCAACATAAGGAAATTGGGGGGGGACGGGACACATTTTTCCATAACAAGTGGGATAGATGTTTTCCAACTTTGGGGACTCCCATTTTCAGCCAGTGTGGGGCTCCATGGACTGGATTGACCCCTTTGGTTTGGACTAGGGTTCCTTTTGCTGTGTCCTGCAAGTTTAAACTGTACTCTTGAGAGTTCAGAAGTAGTCATGGCAGGTGAAAAACGCTGGCTGAATTTGAACATTCCAGCCTCTGTTTCTCCAAGCCAGTTGAACTTGCTTTCTCATTTAAACTAGTCCCTGTGTTTCAGTTGGGTTCCAGATGCTGTTAAAAACACATGTGACTTTAACCAGATGAGAGAGAATTGGGTGGGTTACCAAGCTAGATGTGGGTTTCTGGTGTTCGATATCTTCTGGAGGGGGAAAAGGGAAACTTGGTTCCATACATTTCCTTGGAAAGTTCACCCAGAAGCGTGCTGGAGCCCTGCCAAGCTCCTTTCTGGATTAGCACATGAAGCACAACTCTGCCTTCTCTCAAAGAGTAGGGAGACTTAAGATGCTCATTCAGCCCAGGGGCTGAGGAAACAAGACAAAAGAAGCCATATTCAAAGATGAATGGATACACACACACCTCTCATTCCCATTGTCCATAGCAAAATGGGAGTGAAGCCTGGGGATTCGCTACCTCAGGGAATCCTCTTTCAATATGCTTACACACTACAGGTGTGCTCAGCAAGCTGACAGGCTCAGCTCAAAACCATTCCACCTTTAAAGTAATAAGGACAAAAATGAAGACGGTTTCTTAGAATCCTGATTGGGACCTGAACATCAAATAACTTGTTCTTGAAACTGATCTAGCAAGCTCTATTTAATTAGAGGTCAGAAATCTCTGGGGACCCTAAATGCTGGGTGACATATGCAAAGTGTGAAGCCGGGACCCCAAAATGGACAGTATTGAAGTGGGGATCCCCGATGCTGGGAGAGGCCCAGAAGACTCCGCTTCTGTGTCCTTTTCCTCTGGCACCAAAACTTTCGAGCTCTCTGAACTTGACTCCTCTCTCTCTCTCTCCTTCCCAAAAGTTCGTGTCTCTGTCTCTGTTCTTTTCTTTTTTATCCTCTCTCCCCCTCCTCCAAACCAGAAACCCAATTTCCCTCTATCCACCCTCTTGGCGATACATTTCCTCTTCCCCACCTGGGGTTTGCAAGAAAGTGAAAGTACCTTACCTGTATTGGCCTCTTTTGCCTCTGTGTTTTTCAGACACAGCTAAAGGCATCAGTGCCTAAATTTTAATACTGACTGTATTGGGGTCCCAGCTTCAGTACTGCCCATATTGGCTTCCTGGCTTCAAGTGAACATCCAGTGGTCCTATATGAGTTGGTTTATCAGAGTTTGGCTTCAGACTGGTGACACCCTTTCCTTGGAGGTTCTGGGAATATTGTGGTCTGGGGTCTTGGACCTGGAGGCTGTCTGTAACCCTCTTGGATTTGCTTTTAACACCTTTGCTGAATCTAATGATTAAAATGTGTTCCACGTCAGAAAACTTCAGAACAAGCTGTAAAAAGTAATTTGCAATTCTCCCTTTCTCCATATCTATGTCGAATGTGGTGTTTAATTACTCTATAATAGCTTTTTGTTCTGGTGATTTGTTACAAAAATAGACAAGTCCATTATCGTCATTAAACACCAGGATTAGTATTATTTTTTTCAAAAAAAATAGGAATCATTTAAATATCTTAAAAGGTTTGAGGAAAAATGGCAGAGAACTTTTCTTTGAGATATGAAATTTTAAACACAATGCCTTGATATTTACAATAAATGGATTCATTCAAATGGTATATATTTAAAAAGAAGTCAAGACACTAAAATACTCATCTCTTTAAATCACCCAACAGCTATTTAAGACAAGATCTTGGAGCACTGCCAAATTACACTCTGTAATGGATATTCCCGGGAGGATGAAATCGCTGGTGTTTTCACTCACATTATTTCTGAATAGGATGGAATATGTTTAATTTTTAACCTGTTTATTTTAACAGGTTCCTGAGCCCAACATAAAGGGAGACAGTTTTCCCTCCTGATTCCCCTACCAGTCTGAGTGATTAGATTGTTGATGCGAAAAGAAAGTAAATTTTTGAGGGAGAAATAGTCAGGTTTGCCTTCTTTCTTTCTTTTTGGGCTTCCTGTCCCATTCCCTGCACTTGATTTGCGTCCAGTAATGACAGGTCATTGTTCTTCGTTGCATATGCACCACATTTGAAGGCCAGCCTTCTGACATGGTCCTGTTTGCAGAAGGAATTTCAGTTGATTCACAACTTGCTTGTATTAGTTTTAGAGAAGCTTTGTGTGCCCAGGCCTTGATTTAGGTGTTGTGGAAATGTGAAATCATGCTTGTCACGCAGCATTAGTTTTTATATCGTAGTTAGAAATTAAATTTATGGGTATCTTCCAATAGATTATTTTTCTTTGCTAATAAGCAGGTGAATTGGGGAAAAGTTGGCAGCTGTTTTTTGTTAAGACAGAAGTCTGGAATTTTGAATGGGAAAAGATGAATACCTTTTTACAACAGGCAAGAAGACCATTATTTAATCAAAGTAGATTTAGAATAAGAAGCCTTTACCTTGATTGACCTAACGGATACACATTGAAAAAAAAAATACCTTTAATAGATGACATCAGTCAAATACATAAGTTTGATCAAGGGGTCTTGGACTAATTATTTTCATGCTCTACCAAAGCACATATGCTGTGGTGTCTACACATGTGTGGTTCTGAATCACGACATTTTAGCAGTAGGATGTGGTTTTAGCAATTATTGAATTTAAACTCATTTAAGACATGAGGGAGCTGAGACTGAGGAAGTTTCTTTTACCTGACTGGTGTCCCAGAATGAGCTAGTGAAAAAGCTGGGTGTGAGTACAGACTCTCCATCCAACCTCTTTGACTCTTGAAAAAGTTTTGGGGGCAGGTTTTGAGACTGGTTCATCACCTTCTGAAGGGTGTATATCATTCTCAATCTTGATACCACTTTCAGGAATCCACTTACAGATCAGATTTGAACTATTTGAACTATTTATTTCCTCATGGCTATCAATAAATGAATTTTAAAATATGTCTATAAAAGGATATCTTAGAAGTTAAATCCAAATTTTCCTTCATAACACATTCAAAGTCTTTTTTACTTTGTGATCTAGCTGGTCCTACCTGTCTAGTTTCTTCTCTGTTCCTTCTTCCCCTGAGAACCCAATATGCACCGCTTACCCAGATAGGTTCTGTATTTCCACACACCCCCAGTTTCTGTCTGCTCTGAGTGTACCTCCTCTCTGAACCTCACTGAATTGATTGCTGCAGTTGCTGCTTGCTTTCATAACGCTTTCTTTGCTCATAACTTTGATAATGCACTTGTTCTCTTCTGCTATAATCTGTGCATGTATGTATGCCTCCTTTCATTAATGAAGGTTGGCAGGACCTCTCTTTCTATGCATGTCATCTGTCTAGTAGTTGCTCAACAAATATTCCTAAAGTTGAAGCTACTCTTATTTATACCATCAAGATTCTCCCTCTGGAAAAAAGCTAGATTTCAACAAAGAAGTGACATGTAGCCATCTTTTAATTGATGTCTGCATTGTGCCAATTTTCCAGAAACTTTTGTGGGGACAACTAGCTTCCATCTTAGGAGACCATGCCATGGAGTGAGAAGATACTCAGATTTTAGCTTCAAAGAAACCTGCTTTTGAATTCGGTTCATTCATTTTTTATCATTTTATGACCTTGAACAAATCAGTTTTTCTCTGAAGTGAGAGAATAATCCTTACGTTTCAGGGATGCTATAAGGATTCAATCAGAAAATAGATATTAAATACTTGGAAATAGAATAGAAATGTAGGGAACAGTGGACCTAAGAATCATGTGGTTGTCAGGACTCCCTTTGGTTCAGCACTAACCTCATACAGGTTTGTAGGTGCTCATTTCTACTTGCAGTTTGTTGACATCCTTTAGGCTGATGAGATACTGACTGACACCTCCAGAAAACTGTCAGGTGGCTAGGTGACTCCACCTTTGGATGGATTGTTTGGGAAAGGATAGCATGGCCTAAAGAAGTTCCCAGGGAATCCTGAGTTAAAGACACTGTTGGGTATTTACTTTTAGGTTTCCAGGGGAATCTAGGTGAACTGTCTCCTGAGGGGTGCTCCGTGGGGGTATAGGATGCTGTGGTGTTGCACATGACTTTCTCCAACACAGATTTTGCATTCAGGAAGAATTGTTTAAGATAAAGTATCTTCTTGGACTTTAGGAAAAAAGAATAAGGAAAAGGGACACCTGCTAATCTGTCCAGTCGTCCAGCCCTCTGCCCTGAGAGCCTGCTATTTCTAGGTGCTGGTTTCTTTTCTTAAGTGTGTGTGTGTCTAGAGGGGACTGCCACTGATGATCCATACAGAAGCGCCATGGCGAGGAGTCATCTCATCTTCAGGGGTCACTCCTAAGTAGCTGTTCTTCATGGAAAACATCTTGAGGCAACTTAGGAGGGCTGGGGGCAGAGAGAGCGGGCGTCTGTCTTAGGAACAAGACTCAGACATCACTGCCCTTCCTTTGTCTGATCTCCTTCCACAGGAGACCACTATAGCTGCCTGACCCTATTGTCTGTGCTGAACGGATCCCTGATGGACCAGGACTGAGGCTTCTGTTGGCCTACAAGGGGCCCAAAGTATCAACTTCGAGTATCCGCTTCTTGATAGTCTAAGCACTTCGATAAACTTTGCAATTTGTACTGAAGGCTCTATCTTAGATAAGGTCCTGGAAACACTTGCATATTCTTCTGGACAAGTTGACTTGTTGGTTCATCTGGCTGTTCTGAGTTTGTCATCGTTACCCTGTTCTCTTGACCTCATTGTCTGACCATCCCTTGGGCTGTCTGTCACCAGTGTCTTCGTGTTCTGTTGCTGCTTTCACAGTTGACCTCGTGTTCAGGAGCTTAACCAGCACCGTGTATGAGCTGCCAGTTGTCTAGGTCCTGAGTCCAGCATTTCAGTCTCACTGGGCCACAGTGGCTGGAAGCAGGGCTCTGCTCTCCCTGGAGAGTCTCTGGGGGACCTTTTCCCTTGCCTTTTCCGGTTTCTAGAGATCCACCTGTATTTCTTGGCTCCTGGACTCCTTCCCTCCATCTTCAAATAGCAACATAAGCAGCTCTTTGACCCTTTCCCTGACCAGTTCTCTCTCCAGGGAAATGTTCCCCACATTTCAAGGCTCATGTCATTGACTTGGACCCACCGGATAATTTAGGACGTCTCCCCCTGACTCAGGATCCATAATTTTAAGGACATCGGCAAATCCCCTTTTGCTATATCAATGATGATATAGTCAGATTTAAGGAATTAGGACATGGCGTTTACTGGGATAAGGGGGGAGTCTCTGCTCCCTCCCTCAGTCTAGCTGAGAGAGAGAAGGGGTGTATGTTGCTTCACCCTCCTTTGCTGGGTGATCCTTCCAAGTGTCCTCAGCTGGAGATGACTGAGGCTCCTTTCAACTTCTTTCACTAAGGCCTCAGGATTTTGGTTGGTCTGCGATGCCATTTCCATCATAATTCTCTTAACTTTCCAAAGCACACCCCCCAGGGCTTTCTAAGTCAGTCAATTGCTTCCTGACTACCTGGCCTGGGAGGTAATGGGAGTGGTGGGAGGAGAGTGGGAAATGAGGGCTTTGATTACCAGAGCCTGATGCAGTTCCTCAGAAATAACCATGTTACAGCCAGTTCTCTGGCAGGTCTCAGTCCAGGCACATTTTGTAACAATAGCTGCAATTGGAAGCTGTCTCACGTCACAGACTGACTCCAGATCTGTGTTGTTCTTTACAGCACACTTTGCCAATGCACAGTTCCTTCCAAACCAGCCTGTAGGGACTGACGGAGGGACATTGCAGAGGGCAGGGATGTGGTTCATTCATCTTGGCATGTACCTCATGCCCTGCATGCTGCCGCAGGAGGTCCTGCTGTGCTCCCCCAGGGAGGATCTTGGGGAAGAGATGAGCTCATGTGACTGTACCCCAATTCTCATCTGCTCTTTGCATGCCCCAAAGCAGTTAAGGACCTGAGCTAGTTTGTCTCTGCTTCCATAATGCTCAGAATGGAGGCAATTAAGCCAAGGAAACTGTCTTCTATTTCAGTTTACTACAGAGGCAAACAAACATGGGGGAGGAGGGAATTTAAGAATATCTCATTTGAGGAGGCAGCACTCTAATATATATATATATATATATATATATATATATATATATATATATATATATAATTTTTTATATCACCCCAGTCTTCAATTCCCACAGCTCACAGCGGGGATTGTGTGGGAAGAAGGATGGCACACTGTAGCCCCACATAAAGGGCATTAGCTCTGGACTTGCACAGACCCAGAGTTGAATTATGACTCTGGACACAGGGATCCACTTGGAGAAGAAGTGCAGAGCAACTTGAGCAATTCAGGGCTCCCAAGTCATGGTGGAGTGGGAATCCTCTCAGATGTGAGGCCCCCTTCTAGATGAAACCCTACTGAGAAGACACTTTGTTTGGAAAGACCAATCTGTCATCTCCAACTGATCTTTCATCGTTCTCAAAAGGCTGCCCCTTCTGCCCCTTTGATCATGAGGCCTACGGAGTTCAGACAAAGTTTTCTGGGCCTGCCTTATTTGGGAAGCATTTGTGCTTTGTGAAGACCCAGACATGCCAATATTGAAGAGGCCAAGCTGGGTATCTTCAGCTCCACTCCAAGGGGCCAGTTGGCAGAGGGCAGCAAACAAGGAACCTTTTGTACCTCCATAATTGAAGAGCAGCAGGCATTTTATAACTGCTGAGTGGACTTCAAAGTTAATTACCATTGAGAAGTCTGAATAAAATAATCCTCTGGAACACTGCGGAGCGGGAACGGTTCAGTCATTTATTTATATGAAAAAGCTGAAACCTGCAACCATCCAATAGAAATAGCAGGGGAGCCACATAGGTCACTAAAAATCTAGAACCATCTTCATAGCATTCAGAAACACAAATGAAATGAATTGGAATGATCCATGTCACCTAGTTTACCCAAAATACCATTTCAGCTGTGAATGAATGTAAATCATTATTTTTTGCCTACATCAGCTTTTTCTTTTTTTAAGTTAATATTTTATTTAATTTTTGGATTTCTCACAATGTATGATTGTTGATTCTCATGGGAATTTCCACCTCCTCCCCCATCACCCCCGTTCTGGTCGCTCCGTCTCCTTTCTTACTGCTGTTTGTCTCTCTTTGGCCCCTGGTTCTTTTTCTTTCTTGGTGCTATGTCCTTATCCTGGGTGAAGATGTGTTTTCTTGGTACATGCTAGACCGTGCTGCTTCGATTTCCAGTCCTCATTTTGTGTTCAAAGGCCAGACTGAGCTCATTTGACTTGTTTCAGTGCCTCCTCATTCTCGGTGCCTGTCACCTCCATTCTGTTTTCTGTCCCATTTTGTTGCTTCTTTGCCTTGTACTTCAGGTGTTCATTGAGATTTTTTTTCTTCTGGTCTTGACTGAGGCATTGAAAGCTGGTGTCCATTTTGCATTGGAGCACATTCCGACTCCTATATGTGGTGGTCACGTGTTCCAAAACACATGAGGCTTGGTTCTGATGGAAGCATCCGAGGGTATTCCTTGCAGAAGAGAGGGGGTTATTTGTCATCTGCACATTGCTTTCTCTAGACCCTCCAAGGTAGAAGCTGACATTTCTAATTATTAGGGCGCCTTTATCTCCTAGTCAAGCACCTTGATGAAGATATGATTCATATTCCGTACAATTCACCCCTTTAAAGAACAGATAGGTGGTTTTAGTACCTTCACAGAATTGTATATGTATCCAGTCATCGCTTTTAGAACGTTTTCATTCTAAAAGAGCACTGTTTAACTTTCCTTACTCCTCTACTCCTTCAGCCCCTCCAGTTGTAGAGAGCTGTTCAACTGTTTTCTGTCTCTAGCTTTGTCTATTTAGACATTTGCTGTGAAAGTAACCACACATGTCTCTTGGGGTTGACTGCCTTTAAGCTTTCCAGGTTCATCTGCTTTGCAACATTTTTTTGTTACGTCATTTCTTTTTATTGCAGACTAATACCCATGGATATCCCATGTTTCATTTATCCACCTAACCAACTGAAAAACATTTGGATTGTTTCCATGTTGAAAGGATTATAAATAACACTACTGTCAACATTTGTATACAAGATTTTGTGTGGACCAGTGTTTTCCTTTCTTTTGAGTATATGCCTAAGAACAGAATTGCGGGATCATACGGTAAACTCTGTATTTAACCATTTGTAGATTTGCCAGCCTCTTTGCTGAGCTGTAGTTACAGTATTTTATGTCCCTACCAGCAGTTTACAAATTCTTAAGATCTTTGCCAGCACTTGTTAGTATCTGTCATTTTGATTGCAGCCATTGTAGTATGTGTGAAATTATATCTCCTGTATTTTGCTTTGACTTTCCCTGGTGTCTGATGCACACTGTTGAACATCTTTCCAGGTGTTCTTGACCATTTGTATATTATCTTTGGAGAAATGTTTGTTGAGATTCTTTGCCCATTTTTCAAATTGGGTTGTTTATCTTTTTATTCTTGAGTTGCAATAATTCTTTATATAGTACCGGTACAAGTCCTTTATCAGATATGAGATACAATTATTTTCTGTAATTCTATGGGTTGTCTTCACTTTCTTGAAACACAAAAGATTTAATTTCGATTATGTCCAGTTTGTCTATTTCCTCTTTCCTTGCTTGTGCTTTTGATGTCATAGTTAAGAAACTATTGCTTAATCCAAAGTCAAGATGATTTATATCTCTGTGATATTTAAAGAATTTTTATAATTAATACTTTGATCCACTTGGAGTTAATTTTTGTATATGGTAAGAGATAAGGGTATGATTTAATTCTTTTGTAAATATTCATTTGTCCCTGCACTTTCAGTTAAAAAGATTATTCCTCCCCACTGAATAGTATTGTCAAAATTCAATAGCTCGTGGCTGTGAGTTTTATTTTTGGATTCTCAGTTCTATTCCACTGAGCTACGTGTCTTTTTTTTTTTTTTAACCTTTACTTCACTTTCTTGATTACTGTAACTTGGCAGTAAGTTATGAAATCAGATAGTGGGAATCCTTCAACAGTATTCTTTTTCAGATTGTTTGGTCTTTATGGGGTCCCTTGAGATTCCATATGAACCTTAACATCAATTTGCCCAACTCTGCCAACAAAGTTGAAATTTTAATGGTGTTGTACTAATTCTGTAGATTCATTGGGGGATTCTTGCCATTTTTAATAGTATTAAGTATTCTGATTAATGAACAGGAACCTGATCCCAGTTTAGTGCCTTTTGTACTCTTCCACAGAGACATTATTGGAACTCTGTGAAATTTTGCAAAGGACCTTCATCCCTGTCATTTACCTGATAATTCCAGAGCAATTTGTCAGACCTACAGGGAGAAAGAACAGAGCAGTTAAACCACCTCTGAGGAGCTGGAAGAATCAGATATGAGGGAAATTAATTCAGAATTGGTACTTAAAATGCACAAACTTAAAAATTACTATGATGCTTAGGTGCATTTAGTACAATGTGTATCTTTTCTGCTGTTACTAACATCTAGTTCTAAGAACTCATTTTCTCAATGTTTTATTGTGACACATTGCAAACACAAGTTGAAAGAATATCTAACTACCTACCAACTGGATTCTTAAGTTTGAATTCAATATTTGTTTATGTATTTTCTTATGGTGAAATGAATGTACTGATCTGTAGTGCACTGTGTTTGAGTTTGGACAAATATATTCACTTGTGTAAGCTAAACTCTTATCAAGATCCAGAATGTCACCACCTCCCAGAGTTTCCTGAGTTCCCATTTTAGTCCTTTGAAACCCCCTCTTCCCAGATCCTTAGAGATAATTAATGGTCTCTGTCTTTTCCTCCATAGGCTAATTTACCAATGCTAGAATTTTATGGAGATGAAACTGACATAGTATGTACTTTTATGTAATATCTTTCACTCAGCATAAAATTGGTTAGATTCACTTATGTTACATCTATTACCATCTTTGTTCCTTCATATTATTGAGTCGTATTCTATTGTAAGAATATACTTTATTTGCATAAGATATCCTGTCGATGAAAACTGGGATTTATTTCTAGCTGCTTACATGGATGTATAAATCGCTTTTCTAGATATGTGTTTCCATTTCTCTAGTTATACCTGCTTGTAGAATAGCTACATCATGGTATAAATATTTACTGAGTTTTATAAGAAATCGTTAGATCTTTTCCCCAAAGTAGTTACATTTTATACTACCATTAATGGTGGACAAGGATTTCAGCTGCTTTCCAAACTTAGCATTTGGTGTTGTGAATCCTTTTTTTTTACTTTGGTCCTTCTGGTGAATTATAGTTTTACTGATTTTAATTAGAATTTCCTTTAAGATTAGGGTTATCAGACACTCCCTTATATATTCGGTGTCTTCTTTTGTCGAGTGTCTAAATATTTTACTCATTTTAAAAGTTGGATTGTTCATCTTTTTATTAATGACTTGAAGGAGATCCTGACCTATTCTGGATATCAGAACATTGATAGATAAACCTATTATAAATATTGTCTCCCTAAAATAGCTTATGGATTCTTATTTCTAATACAATGATTTTTTTATGAAGCAGAAAATTTTCATTTTCATGGTCTATATATTTTTCCCTTTTCTTTTGCTTTATCTGTGTAAGGAATATTTGCCTACTTTTAAGTTATGAGGGCATTTCTTATGTTTTTTTTTCTAAAGGTATTCCAATTTTAGCTGTACTTTCATGACATGACATGAGTTAGTTTGGGTATGGTGTGAGGTACGAATCCTAGCTGTTTTTTCTCTGTATAGGTGTTTTAGTATCATTCATTGAAGAGCCTTGCTTCTTGGGTTGCTGGGGGCAGGAGGACTGGGGCTGTGGGGGTCTGGGGAGGTGGGGAGTGGACCATGGTATACATCATTGGACTGCTCAGATTTTTCTGGCTTTAGAATCCAGACAAGTACTTTTTATTCATCACAACAAGCACAGATGCCCGGGTGCCAGAGAATCTTGTGGATCTTAATGATATCCTGAAACTTAATTTCTCACAAGTTCCTGTTCATATTACCTGCTTTTACTAAGTGTCAGTCACTGTGTTAGAGCTTAATAAGCTTGGTGCCTCCAATTCGTAGAACTCAAAGCAGATCAGCTGGAGATACTGCCAACCTGAGGGAACCAGAATCAGGAAGGTAGCCTGGGTCTCTGACCCCAGATTTCCTGAATGTGCATCCTTGTGTAGTGTCCCTTCCTTCTCTGCTTCTTCCTCTCATGGCTTCTTCCCTCCCTGCATCAGCCTGTGACCTTGGAAGAGCCTATGCTCTTCCCCCTTTGTGGAATTCTCATCTTTTCATTCAGATCTGTACCCTTCCTGCACTTTCTTATCTGACTTTAACCATCATCATAAATCTACTGAGATGGCTGAATTTTTTTTTAAAAGGGAATCAAAAAGATTTTATAAGTCAGGGTAGATCTGGGTAGTTTCTGCAATTATACTCACATCCACAGATAGTAAAAGTACAGAAAAAGTTTCTGAAGTTCTAGAAAAATAAACATTATATTTAAAATATTATGGGTATGGCACAACTATACTCTCTGGGTGTTTTGGAAATAGGAAGGTGCTTCTTGCCTCTTCTTGCTTCCTCCACACCTCTATCAACTGAACTTTCTGATACCTGCTAGCCTGGTGCCTGCCAGTTTGGGCTCTGAACCCCAGCCACTGGCTTCCCTGTGACCTTTGGCAACCTTATAACCGTTGCAACTTTAGTTGATCTCTCTGGGTCTCTTTTTTCCTTACCTGAAAAGTGAGGGTAATAACAATAGCTGCCTTTTAGAGTGATTGAGAGGTTTAACACAATCTAGGTAAAGTATGTAAACTAATGCTTGATATATAGAACGCACTGAAGTCATCCTAGTTGTTATTAATGCTGAAATGTACCTATTCTGCTTTGATAGTCTGCCCTGGACTTGAGGGTGAAATAGACACAGTATCCCAATTCTCATGATGCTTTCAACACAATTGAAGAGAAAGTGAGAGAAATTTGCAAGTGTCTATGACAAGTGTATCAAGATGATGGGCAGGTAATGTAGGAACACATAGCATCCTAGTGAAAAACCCGGTTGATGTTCATTACAGAATATAGAACTGTGAGGAATTGGCAAGATTCTCTCATCAAACCCTGTTTGGAACCCAGAGTGATTAAATGATCTGTGCCTATTTGTTTGGGAGACTAGGGAAAGGTGGGGGCAGTCCAGAACATGTACCTCTGGAAACTGAGGTCAGGCCAGAGCATGTCAAATGGCCAAACCTTCTCCTTAAAGACTTGGGGTTATTGGTTGGAACATATTTACTCTCAAATCGTTCTCATCAGCAATGCTTGATGTTGAGGGCAGCGTCTCTGAACTCAGACCTTAATTGTCTCTGGCTCCTGGGCATTCTCCTGTTAGTAATTTGTGCCAAGCCATCAGAATAATGATGATGGCCACTGTCTTATGTTTACTTTAAAGACGTCCATCCTAGTAATGATCACCTGGCAAAGAGAAATTTGTTCCTCTGGATATTTGTAAATATCTAGTTTGAATTTAAGAGGCTAGGTGACCAATGCTATTAAAACCCGGATCTCACAGGCCTGCTGGAGGAATAGATATATGGAAAAAAAAATACCAGGGTTGGCATAGAAATGAAGATAAAAGAGCATCTTTCAGGAAGTTTGTGTAGGGGGTGGGGGGCATAGAAATTGATTTGAGAAGACACTGTAACCTTAAAGGTTTCAGCTGGTTTGTAATTTATTTGTAATGGGAAAAATACTGTACCACCGAGATAATAACTGGAGATAAATTTGAAATCACCAGCTGTATTATGGATATGTTTGTGGATGTATATGAATGACAGGAAATGAAGGGTTTTTTTGTCTATGGATGTAATTTAGTATGAACATGATGAGGGATAAGCTATGTGCAGTGGGAGCCCATTTGTTGTAATGTGTGTAATTTTGAACTTAACATCAACATGTTTTAGAACTGGGAGGGATCTTAGAAATTACCTACTATGAGTCAGATTGCAGATGGAAGACCTGAATCTCAGAGATGAATGGCTTTGCCTATAGTGTGAACTCAAATCTTGATATTCAGATGATTGGGTTTGTAGACTTTATAGAACATGAGAATTCCAAACGTGATCTCACTTTTAGTACATTTACCAATAGCTGCTCTCCGGCTCTGCATGTTAGAGTTGTCACTGATTTCTTTGAAAGGTGGATCAACTTCTTAGTTGTATTCATAGATGCCTCATGAAAATATTATCTGTGACTTCTAATTAATAAACACAAAAGTTTGGGGAAATCAAGCATTGCTGTTTGCCATCCTCTTTTGTTTGAGCTGTTCAGGTGGCTTCTTGTGATTTCTCACTTAGCTGATTTAAAAGAATCCAGAGAAATCATGTATGCTGTTCCTTTCAAAGGAAAACACTGGTTGCTAGAGGGATCGAGTTTAATATAGCTTCATATCATAGAGGTTTTAATAATGCAGTCTAAAGTATTTGTACATGAATTCATTAAGCCCAGATTAGCCTTATTATAATTACTCAAAAAGTAATTCAATTTAAGAGAAAACATTTTAAATGCATATAAAATGCACTGTTAGCTGGGAAGCCATACTGTTCTAGTTTATCAGCTCCATAAAGCACTAGTAGATTTGAACATAACTTTCACAGTATACAGAATGCAATCGTAAAAAGTATTATTCCTAAATCTATTTTTTTATGTTCTTTTAGTAGTTAAGAGCTTTATCCCTCTGTGCTAGGAATGAGATATACTAGGGACAGAATGTCATAAAAATGTTAAGGACTTACTAGTTTGTCTACCTTGCGCTGCCTTCTTAAGTCAGTGGAGATGATGGGATGTAGACATGAGGCGGTATAGACATGTGGCTTGAGATGGCCCATAGCACATTCCTTGGAAAATGTCATCTGTAGATGCTTAGAGCTTTTTCAAAACATGTTTTCTTACTTATAAATAAAAGGTGTTTGTTTGAGTGTCCTGTATCCTCGTGTTAGACCACATTTCTAACATGGCACAAGGTGGGGAGGCTGGGAACAAGGAAGATTCTAGAACTTTTTCAGGTTTGCTTCCAGAAGGACACAGGGAAGAGAGAGGAGAGACCCCAGGCCTTCAGCAGGAAGCAAATGGGTTAGCTTTTGGCACCAGTTGCTGGAGATGGAGGAGCTACTTCCGATGCATCTTTAATAACCAGGACCCACCGGGCTCCTCTGTTCCTCTGGACTTGCCTGTGTGTGCCCGGGAGAAGCAGGACCGCGACAGACACCTGGCTGCCTGAGCTGTCTGGCTGTGGAGACACAGAAAACTAATCATAGCCCCGGTGGTGCCATGGAGGCCCAGCGGGCTCTGGCTGTGCTCCAGGAGAGCCCAGACCTGCCCTGGACAGTAAAGGCTTCGTGGCAGTAGGTTGTTGTGTGTGAACTTAAAATTGTTCAATAAGCAGCAGAGCTCTTTTCTCAGGCGAATCTTCTCAGACCCTCACTGAGAGGGACCTTGACTTCAGCTTCCCCTAGGAATCTCTACCCCATCTGAGCTGTGTACCCCCAGCTGGTGCTACCCAGTGTGTTCCGTAGGCTGTGGATGTTAGGTTCAAATCAGCTATTGGTTTACAGAGATGATGAACTGGGCAGGTCAGGTGGAACCCTGGTGTGACCAAGAAAAACAGCGACCAGAGGACACGGGACATGGCACAGGGTAAATGGTAAAAGAATAAAGCTAAGTCCTGGGCAGGCGGGTTCTGACAACCATCGCTTAGGACATTGCTTTTGGCAAATGACGCCAGTGACTCTTCCCTGCCAATGGTTCAAAGCCCTTTCTTCACAAGGCAATATTTAAGAATTGTGCTGGGGTGTCTTAATAGTATGGAGCTACATGATAGTGCAAAGGAATTATAGAGTCATCGTATTTCCAGAGACCTGCCTCTCAGGGTCCTTGTACAATCCTGTATGAGTCATGTTTTTTTCCCCCCAGATAGTAGGTAGTCCATAACTATTTGTTGACTAACAGTTCTATGGTTTTCAGTCTTTCTGAATACCAGTTATTGTGCATTCTTATCCACATTACCTCATTTAATCTCTGAAGCAATTTATAAGGTAGCAAAAGAAATTAGCTATATTACTATGGCCATGTTGCCAATGAAGGACAAGACTTGAAAAGGGGCAGTAATTTGCCCAAGATCAGGAGTCAGATCGGCCATCAACTACAGGAACTGAGTTCTTGCTGCCCTGCTGTTATTTTTTACAATTTCCTTAATGGACATGTACCCACCCACCAGCTACCATGTACCGCTACACACTTTACACACTTGGGTGTCTTCATGAATTCTGAAAGGTGAACTTTATTATCTGCATCTGACAAGTGAAGAACTTGAGACTCAGTGTTTGAATAGCAAGTTCGCCATAGCTGCAAGGGTGGACTTGCAAGGCTGTAAACCTAATCATAGGTCATTTGATGACAGGTCTCTGTGCTTTAAACTGATTCAGTTCTCCAACTTGATCCTCATTTCCCCTTGTGATAGAGAAAATTCTTATTCCTACCCATCTCTAGTTTTGGGGACCCAGTGGCCAAAGTCATGGGTGACAAGCACGGGATGATACCTGGGAGGAAAGAAGTTAACCCTGCCCCCCTGGGGAGCCTCCTGCCATTCTTGATCCTAAATTTTATCAGTTTAAAGCACCACTGCTCCACAGTGCTGGCCTTCAAGACAGGAGACCTTGGTGAGCTTTATGCCTTGATAAAGAAAATAAAAAAGAAAAGAAAGAATTCACTTTCTTCCTGGATATATTATCCTGGATATTCCCGGATATCCGAATTTCACTTCACATCCATGGACAGAGATTTCCAGTTTGTGAAATTTGGCGAGGGAGTAGCTCAATGGATCTCAGAGTTGACTTTAGTTAATGGTGAACTTGACCCCACTGAAGAAAGCAGAGTTCGTTCCAGCTGTTCCTTACATCCTTCTCTGCTCCTGCTTAGTTGGGTCCGAGTAAAATTTACAGTGCTTTCCTGTAAAAGCACTTGTACTTGAAAGAGAATTTTCTTTCAGTAGCTCAAACCACAGGAGGACTCACAAGACAGCTGTCTCCCCAGGTGAGACTTCTTAAATGGGAGTTAAGTGCATGCATTTTCAAGAAACTCAACTCCCCTCATATATAATTTAACCAAGAAAAGAAAGCAAAATTGAGAGAGTCGTATGATTCCATTGTTGGAGAACTGGTAACTTTACCTCCCCTCGTCTTGTGGAAGTTGGACATGCTTTCACTATTTGGCATATCTTTAGTGCTCTGGGGTGTGGCTAAGTGTGATATTGTAATAACAGTGAGGGTTTCTCTAACCATAGTTATGGATTGAAATAGTAAATTATTCCTAGCTGCCTGAATGGGTAATAAGACTGCCATCGAGTTCTCCGCATAAAATAAAGCCATAGACACGGAGAGGAACACCGACTCACTTAACCCGAGCAGCAGTGTGCACTGCTAATTATTAACCCAGGCAAAGAGAGGGGTTCACCCAGAGTGTAGTTAAATCATTTTTAATAGAGGTAAACACTAGCCATGTGGCTGAGGTACTCTCAAGAAAGTTTTTAATCAACCATAGTTAAGAATCTCCTGGCCTAATTGCCATAACTTATTAATAATAATAAATAACGGAATCTTTTTATGACTCCTGTCTCTGGAGAACTCAGGCATTAAAGATCTAAGGGTGGGAATCTCTGAGCAGCTATGGGAGAGGACACGTACCCTTGGTGTGCATTGCTCACAGAAGAAATGGAACATTGAGGCCAAGGAAGTTCCTTCTTTCTTACTTTCTTTTTGCCTTGGCTGAGTCACCGACTTATACATGCCTTTTCCTCTCTCTGTGGGACCAGCCTGCCTCTGGGGGTGGGGGTAGGGCAGGAGAACAGGCTTTCTTTGTTCACGTGAGTGATTGGAGTTGTGGTTTCCTCCCTGGGGAAGAATGAGCAGAGCCTCATCTGAAGGAGTTTATTTCCCCTGCACCAGTGTTGGTGGCATCCTTGGGGCTTGACCTGCCTTGGCCAAGATGAGCATGGGCCACTCTCAGCTCTGTACTGAGATGTTTCCTAGGTCCTGGGAGAGCAGAAGAGATGGCCCCAGTCTTCCTTTCAAGCGTTTCATCACAGTAGCTGATGGAAAAACGTTCATTTAAATTACGTCTTTTCATCTTCCCAATGCTGTGGAGTGGATATTAAACTACCTGCAGGTCATCAATGAGGAAATTCAAGTTCAGACTGTGTAATAAGTGATTGAACCCCAAGTACTTCTTAGTGGTTCTTAGACTGCAAGGAGAATATCACACCCAAATTTGAGGCCTTTGAATTTTTGTGACTAATCTCTTTTAAGAGCAGATGGTGGACTTGAAGAGTAGATGGTAAGGGTATTTCTATGACTCATTTCCTCTGAGGTTCGCAGATTCTGTGTATGTGATATGTTTCTCAAATGTAACCAAACAGCACAGCGTCCACTTCTTTGCACTTATTTTCCATCCTTTTTTTCTGTGAATTATTTGAGCCTAAGCCTGGATGGCTGTTTCAGTACAGAAAGGTGGTATTTTCAAGGTGTACCCAGGCCATTATCATACAGTGCGAAAGAACTAACTAATGCTAAGGATGAAATGATTTATCTCACTGACTACAAAAGACAGAAATTTAGAGTGTAAATTACAAGATAACTCATGGGTAAAATTGTTGCAATATTTATACTAGTGTTTATTAAAATTTACATTTGAATAAAAAGGTGCAAAATGTAAATGAAGCTGAAAAGGCTTTCAAAAATGTAACATTGCATCTATAAAAATCATGTTTTTTTTTTGTACTGGAAGATATGAATAGTTACTCTATGCAAATGTGTCTGCAAAAGACTGACCTGTACAGGGGAATGGGAAGGAACAAGGTCTCTAAGTCACTGCCTGAACTTCCTCCTGCTTGGCCCACTGATGCTTTCCAGTGATTCACATCATACTGAATTTTGAAGGAAGTGCTTGCTATCAAACACCCTGGAGAGGAGGCTGAGGATTCTGGACGGATGTCGAGACTGGATCCTTATTTGAAAGACTAATCTTATTTCACTGATGTTTTCAAGGTCGGAAATTTTTGTCTGTATTCATTAGAGGGGAATGACAAATCTCTCATTTGTACTTTACTAATGATAGGGATGAGTTTTTGTGCTTCATTAAGGTGAAATGAATCTCATGTGGTCCTGATCCTAAGTGGGACCTTGGGAAGCATCTCTTCCCATGCACTCAGTTTTCTCATCTGCAAAATGACCAGTTGAACCAGGTGAAGACCGACCAGCCTCCTCTTTTTCCCTCCAGTGTGGGAGCACTTCCTGAGAGGGAATTCAGGCACCACAAGGTGATTAAGGCACTTGGTGCTTGTTCTCAGGAGTTCATGGGCTACATAAATAACTAATTACAAGGTGAGCTGTAATTGCAACTTGCACAAATTACCAAAGGAGCACAGAGGCAGAAAGAGTGAGTGCCCTATCTGTGGAGCTAGGCTGTGAGGAACTTCACAGTAGCTGTGACATTTGAAGGCCAGGGGGAGGGCCCCTCAAGGTGTGCAGGCTGGTCAGAGAGTGGATGATTCTGATTGTCTTCCACACGCACGTGTAAGAGGATGTGGTCCAGTCAGGGAGCCATACATCCTCCTCCTCCAGGTCTTTGGGTGGTATCAGAGTCTAGGGGAGGTTGGTGGCATAGAGCCCATACTTCTCTGTCAGGGTTTGCGCTAGTGACAAATTACAGACATTAGAATCACGTCTGTAGAGCAGAGTTCAAGTTGTCCTGTCATGGCACCAAGATGGCTGATGTCTATCCCCTTGGCGTCTGTAAGTGTGAGAAAGCAGATGGTGAGTTAGCCAAACTCTCTGGGAATTAATTGTGAGCCTGCCAACACTTAGTGGACCACAGCCCCTGCTCTATGGGAGCCTTGTGGAACATGTGTATTACATGTGGGGTCACCTGTTGCCCTGTGGAATGAAAGCCACTTCTCCCAGCCTTCTTTCCTTGCACCCTGTCTAGCCCACAAGGTAAGTGTTTTCTCTCCTAGTCAAGGGACTGTGGCTTTATGTGACCTCTAGGAACTGATGTTTTAGCTGATAACTGATGCATTTTCATGTTGCTGATAATAGTTACTAAGATGAAAATAACTTATGTTTTAAAATTCAGATTACAAGGGTAAGGCATGTTCATTGTTAATGATTAAAATATAGAAATGCTTCCATAAACTGAAAAAATGGTCTCAGGTTCCATTACCTGAAGATAAAATTCATCATCATACATCTGCTTTCATGTCAGCATAACTAAATGTACACATTTCATGTTATCATTGGAATTTTTCATTCAAAGTAATCAGAGTTTGTAAATACCCCTTTTATTTATTTTTAAATTTCTTATTGATTGCACATATACACATATATGTGTATATATATGATATATATATGACATATATATGATATATATAAAACAACATTGTCTATCCCGAGGTTCTCCCATCACTTTGTCACCCATGAACCATCTTTATCTCTTGTGCCCTCCCCCTCCCCCTATTTTGCCCTTCTCCCCCTCTCTTGCTCTGTGTTTCAGTTCTGTTGGCAGTTTTAAATTTTTCTTGTCCATTTGTTTTTTTCCCCCTGTCTCCCTCATATAAATGAGATCACCCTGTTTTTCTCTTTTTCTTTCTGCCTTAGATAAATGCAGATTTTAAATGACCATGCCACCGAACCATTGTGAAGAACATATTACTTTTGGTTTAATTACCGATTGACTGACAAGCAAGCAATGTTCACTATATCCATGATGCTATGATGGACATCTTTGTAGAGTTATTTATAGAACATTTTTATATCAATGATGTTTCATTTGTCCATTTAAAAATGGAACCAGCTTTTTTTTCTCCCTCATATATTGTTGGTTTACTTCTTTTAGGCTAGTTTGGTAGCTTATTATAAGTGGGTAAGAATTTCTTTCTGGAAGCGGACTTGGGTCAATCCTGAGCCTACCTCTTTTTCCTCTGTGACCTTGGATGAGTTACCAAACCTTCCCAAGCCTCAGTTTCCCCATTTTCTACAATGAAGATGCTAATATACTTGAACTTACAGATTTATAAAAGTAATGTTTTCAAATGTTGCATGTTTTGTGTATTACTTATTGCTGGGTTCTGTTCTAAGCTCTTGAAATGTAGGGCATGCTTTGTTTAATCTTTCTAGTGTGCTATCTATTTGTGGTTTAGGGAACTGTAAGCCACAGAGTTCATAAGTGTGGAGCCAGGATTTAAACCCAGGCAGTTTCGTCCCAGAGCCAAGCTCTTAACCACTGCCTCCCAGTGAAAGGAAGTATTGTCTGAAGAGCGCTTAGCAGAGTCAGCATGTTGCCTGTGCTTATCATCCTTGTCATTCTCAACATCATTATTAATACATTGTTCTCTTCTCTCTCTCCCCTCCTCCCTGTTTGCCCTCCCTCGTGGCAGACGTCTTCCAGCAAGGTAAGCTCACTGCCCCCCTGCCTGCTTTTCTACTGGCTGTGTTCTTTGGGGAGCAAGGGTCACGGGCCTTTGCAGACGCTGGCCTTTCAGGGGACCTTCTGAGGGCCCCGAGGTGCAGTCAGCCTCACTGGGTCCTGTCTGTCCAGCATTTGTTTCTTTCTTCACCCTTCATTGGGGGTAGGATGGGGGTTGGACAGTGGGGCGAGGACATCAGGAATCAGCCCCTGAGCGAGCTCCTTTCCAGGGGAGGTGGTGCTGCGGGCCTTGTGAGCCTGGTGAGGAGCACGTAAGAAGAGACCTCTTCTCTGCAAGGGTGTTCGTTGGAAGCCTCAACCCTCATGGCTATTGGCTCAGGGTCAGCTTGGCTGCTGCTTCCCAGGGTTCCACAGGGCAGCTGCATGCCGTGGGCGATCTTGCCAAGTGCACATGCTACTGTCTGGAGGTGTCAAGGAAACCTTTCAACCCAGGTCTCTCTCATGCCCTTGTTGCCTCCAGCCAGACTTGCCACTGAGACAGGGCCAGGTGAGTCATCCAATGCCATCCCTGCTCCACTAGCCAAGGTCTTGTCTCCCCGGTGGCTGGAGACAGAAAGGCTGACCCCAGACCGTGTCTTCCTGCATGTGTCCTAGGCCCATGTGGCGTGCACAGCACTGTGCTCCCAGGCACCTGTGGGCCCGGCCTGGCCGAACCTGCATGCGCACAGCAGCGGGAGCCACCATCTTGTCTCCCAGTCTTCGCTTTAATCATAGTCTGAAATGCACCGGTCAAAAGGGTCAGGCATAACTGTTCGCATTCAAACTGGGAAATAGGTTTGTAGCGCACATCTGCGGCACCTTTCTCGAATCCAAACCTGGCTTAGAATAGAAGAGACTGGTTTAAAAATACACCCAGGCCTCCCAGAAATAGCTTCCAAATAGTTGTACAGACGTGTTCCGTTCACAGTGTTTATTCCACCCCAAAAGGGCAGTGCAGGTTCCAGAGAATGTCTGCTCTCTGATACATGTGCATCTCTGAGTAACAAAGAGGGGACCGTTGTGTTGTCTTTCAAGAGTCTGGAGTCATAGACCTGCTTTTATAAATAATTCATAAATCCCAACAAGCTCTAAGTAATAAGTTCCATTTGCCTAGAGACTAAGAGATGAGCAAAATTGAAGAGGTGCTGCGATCGTTCACATAATAAAAGCACTGCTGTCAGAACCCCTTGCTGCCAAGGCATCTCCCTTGACAAATTGGGGGTTCAGTGGGCTGCTCGGGGAGGAGAACCGTTTTTCACTTCTTTGAACTCGAACGCACTCACCAACCCAGCACTGAAAGGCATTTCTCTTTTGGAGACACAGACACTTGAGTTTGGAAGATCTTTCTAGAGCCTGCACACTGAGACTCCTGGAGCAGCAGGAGAGAAAAGGCTGGTCTCCAGCCTGCCTGGTCCTTGCGCCAGGCTGAGGGTGCCAGGTTGTTATCGTCGATGTAAAAAATGGCTTATCAGACTGCCTATGTCAAGTTTGCCTCCTTCTTTAATCAGTCATGCCAGTCGATGGATGGGGTTTGCCTGTCAGTAGCAATGATATGCAGAGCAAAAGTTATAATCATCTGCAAATCACTGGCTATCGAGATTTAATAGCATCTTCCAGAGACGGAAGCTGCAAGCTACCAGGTGCCCTGCGTGGTGGTGGGCGGCTACTCCTTTCTAAGATATTACTGGGATTTCAGATGGAGAGAACTGAACTTGCTTTTGTGAATTATTTACGTGGTTCTGGCCTGCGAGGACCGTTTCCTACAGAGAGACCAGCAGCTCTGAAATAATGACAGAGAGCTCACCAGCTGGGACCCCCTCCTTTCCTTTGCTCTTGGCCATTCTGGCCAAGAAATGAATGCTCAGCAGTCAGAGTCACATCAGACCCGGAGGACAGACCCTTGGCCCCCACGTAGAGCCTAAAACTTGCCTTGACTGAATCTTCTGCGCTTGGAGCTCTGTTCCAGAGTGGTGCCATCTCTCTGGCACTGGCGCCATGTGATTTTGGATGATGAAGCCGCTGGGTCACCTCTGGAACCTGCATTTCCTGGGGCCCCTCTGGGTGGCACTGGCCTTTTGTCTAAGCCTTGCTGGCCCTGCCAATTTCAGCTTGGCCTAGTTGTTGAGGGCCATTGGGGAGATGACGCTTGGCACATGGGTGCCACTGGGTGTGAGAGAGTGGACCTCCATGCCCGGTGGAGCCCTCCTGAGCTCAGGTTGCCATGCAGCGCTGTGGGCAGAGAGGCAGGCAGGTGTGCCAAGCTGACAGCGTCACATACTCCCAGAGGAAGCTCAGGTTGTTCCCCCAGGATGGCGCTAGCTTTTCTTTCCCTGCAGATGAATCTTATGCTAGCAGGTGGCAGTGCAGTGGCTGTATATCCATGTGCTTGCATGGGGGGGGTGGAGGGGTGGGGGGTGGAGGGAGGGGTGAGCGTCTCCACCCTGAGCCTGGGCTGCTTGATACCTTGTTGGGGTCGTTCATCAAATGCCACCCACTGTGCTGCTCAGCCCTGGGGGCACGGGGGCTGCCAAGGACCAGTGGCCCCACCGTTGGGCTTTCCATGTGTACGAGCCCCTGCGTCACTGGACGGTGCTCAGAAGCCCCAAAGTGCCATCAAATTGCTCTTCACAACGTCAGATGCACTAGAAGCGCCGCATGTGGCCCGTGTTGAGCATCTCGAGGTGTCGAGCACTCTTCTGCCTGCAGCTCAGAAACGAAGTCAGGACCACACGCCTGTGCGCTTCACTGGAAGCTGCTCAAGCACCTTTGAATGCTCATCCGCAGGCTCCACCTTGGTCCTGAAATCAAACAGAAAGCAGAGAGCGGCTGGGAGGCGGCATGGGGCCCCGCTGCAGGGTTCGAAAGCCTAAGTGGGCGTCATCTAAAGTGTCCACCACTGAGTGAGTTCTCTGCTCTGTGCTGGGAACTGGAGCCTCTCGCTGAATGATTCTGGCTCCTCCTCACTTCTTGCCTGGGTCCCTGTGACCAGGGCTTGGTCTTCTGGCCCCAGGCATTTTTGATGCTCCTTTTCTCCTGGAGCTCAGCCTAGTTTGGGGACATCAGGAACCCCACATGCATTTCCATGACTGAGGTCCATTTATGTGATGATTTGAGGCCCCCGGGAGGGGCTGTGGGGTGGATTTGGCATGGCTGGAGGTGCTGGTAGCTGGGGCAGTCACCTTGGAGGGGTGAGCAGAGAGTCACAAGAAGGAAGGCTGCTTGGAGTAGCTGCTCCATGGAGCAGGCTGCATGGAGGAGTCCATGCAGGCAGAACACCCCAGTATTCCAAGACCAAGATGATGCTGGCAGGGTGGCTGGAGGCCAGGGGCGAAAGAGGCTGAGTGAAATTAGCAAGGCGTGGAGGGCAGGAGCAGAGATTGAAGACTGACATGGTCTTGGCAAACACTGGCCACACTGGTTGCAATGAAAGTGCACTAGAACAGCGTGCCGGGTATTCAAACCCCTGCCCGGCCCGCCGAGTACTAGCAGACATGGGCTGGGCTCAGGGAGGGCACCTTCCACAGGCCCTTTCAGCTGCCCTCATCAGGCTTCTGCTTGCCGAGCATTAGTACTGGACCACATCCCTCTCCTGAGGGCGCAGAGTCTCACTAGGGCATCCTGAGTCTATGACTTGATCTCTTCCCTCCCCCTGAACCTGGTAAATTAGACTTCTAATTTGCATAATCCAAATAGTCCTGTCTGTGTCTTTAGATTTTAAAAAGCGACTTTTCTGTATATACAAATGTATCATGTTACATGTCAACAAACACACCATTTATACATCATGGTATCGCCTAAGTCTGTCATGATACAGCCTATGTGTATATGGTGAGAAGAGCTCCTTTTGGTTCCCAGCTGACTTACTGCTTTTACGGAGGAGCTGGGACCTGTTGCTTTGCTTGGAGCCTCAGTTTTCCCATCTGTAAGATGAGAGAGCTGGGATGAACCCTCAGCCAACTTAGCTTCTTGCTGATTTTCTACCCTGGGAAGTTGTAAGTGGATTTGAGTCAGTAGAATACAGAAATACCCCAGGGTGCATGTTTCCACTATTGTCTAGAGGACTGGGATGGAAGCTGAGGCTTCCTATGTGGCTGAGCATTTAGGTTAAAATAATTGAGTTTGGAGACGTGTAACCTGCGTCCAGGTCCATTTTGAAACATCAGCTCTTTGCCATGTGCATTAATACTGGAACTCACGTGATGGCATTGCTTTTACTAATTTGAAGAGAACGATAAATCATACTTTGGTTTCTGGCAGCCCAGTGAAGCCTGCTAATTGTTGGGGTGGGCTTGTGGTGACAGGGACCTCTGCCATTTATAATGGGTCTGACTTAAGCAGTTCTGCATATTTCAGACTTATTGGTTCAGCTGCTGGGGCTGGAGCTCAGATTTTCCCAGCCACTCCAGAAAACCATCTATTACCCAGCTCTGATCTTTTAGCCATGAGTTATGATCCCCAAGATAATGCTATATGATGAAGTATTGTTTTCTTTATGAGTGTAGGGGCTGGGTGAATAAATTAAATCTGTTGTTACCATTTCCAGGTAAAAATTCCAAGTTGTCATGTGGTTAATTGGTAAGTGAGAAAAAATACATTCAAATTTTTATGGTAGGAAGTGGTTGGCTCCCTGGTCACACTTCCTTAGTGCTAATATAGTGGCTGCGTATGCTTATCATATCCCCTGTTCTGTTCCAGAATTGGTAGAATATTCTGAGCCATGGAGGAAATGCATCCATCTTTTTTTAGCACAGACTGAAAAACATTACCATTTAATTTTACATACATTTACTTTGTGTGTGTGTGTGTGTGTGTGTGTGTGTGTGTATGAGAGCCAGGATAACCATATTTAAATGATCACATTCTCTGGAATGCTTCAGCATGTACCCAGTAAGCTGTACCAGGCTGCCAGGTGACCCTGGAGGGTACGGGGTGGGGGATGGGAGAACTTGGCCTTGCAGTAGGTTAAGCTGCACTCTCTCCTGTCCTGGGGCCTGAGTGGATCAGGTTTCCTAGCCTCTCCTCCCAGTAAGCTGTGCTTCAAAATTGTCAAATCAGATTCTTTTGTGGTGACTGCTCATAGGAACACTTTGTCTTTTGAATTTTTATTTTAGTGGAATAATCCTGAAATTCTTCATGCCAGCATTTTGTGCTTCCTATATTCCACGGAGCAGAGCGGACAACTCACATATGTTTATTATTGAATCTACTCTCATCTTTCACAGGGGAGAAATCTCTATAGAGGAGAAAGGGAAGGCATAGAATAGAATCAACCTGCGTGATGGTATAACTGGTATGTTTTGGTAGAGTCAGGATTTTTATATTGGGAGACTTTAAAGAACAGTCCAATATTTTCAGAAATTTTTTGAAGACAGCACAGCCTATTCCCATATTCCCATGCCCCATTTCCCCTATTATGAACATCTTTCCTGAGTATGGTACATTGGTTACAATTAATGACCCACTATTGATAACATTATTAGTAACTGAAGTTCATCATTTAGTTGGAGTCCCTGAGTTTTCACCTGATGTCTCTTTCCTGTTCTGGGATCCCATCCAGGACACCCCATCACATTTCGTTGTCATGTCTCTTTGGGCTCCTCTTGACTGTGACAACCTTCAAGTCTTTCTTGTTTTCGATGATCTTGACAATTTTGAGAGTTTGGTATTTGAGGGAATAGATTGTAAGATGCCCCTCTTGGAATGTATGATATTTTTTTGTGATTACGCTGGGGTGATGAGCTGTGGGTAAGATCTAAGAGCCAAAGTGCCCTTTGCCTCACATCATATCAAAGGCATCTACGAGTAATATGAGCTGTGACAACTCATGTCGATTTTTGTCCCTTGGGGGAAATAATGCTTGTCCCATCTCCCCACTGGAGACTCTTCCTTCCCATACTCTGGGAGGAAACCTCTGCCAGCCCATTCTTAACAAGTCAGTTATGATCCCCTTCATGGAGCGAGGGGTGTGTCTACACAAGTTATTGTCTTTTAGCTCTGGACATTTGGGTCTTATTTCTCATTTGTTCATTTAATTGGTTCTATCAACATCATGAATATTCATTTTTACTTTGGAATTTAATGCAGTGCAGTTTATTTTATTTTTTTATTATTATTTTCTAATGTAGTGCAGTTAGATTTACTTTGTCTTTGACCGTGATGAGCTTTCAGAGCCCCCTGAACCCCAAAATGAACCCCATTCCTTTTCCGTTCCGAGTAACTCTCAGTACTTTCTGAAACTGGAAGATGCCCCCAAATGGAATATCTTGTGTCTTTCTCACCTGTGTCCAAGAATTCAGTGTTGCTCCAAGGAGCAGTTTCATTTTACTGGGTGGTATTAGAAACCAAGATCTGGGAGCCTGGTGTGCTTATTGTTGCCAGGGTGTCATTTCTCTTGGGATTTCTCACCTGACAGTATAAAAAAACACATATGTGTATCAAACCCTTGTATAGATGTATGTCTAGTATCATGTAACAGGTAGCTGGTACATCTATGTTAACGTAGCAAGCTTCTTAAGTTCTTACTGACATCGCCGGCTCTAATAAATGGCCGCATAGCTCATGCCAGTCTCTCCCCTACCATTCTGTACACTCCCATCCCGAGGGTGACACTGGAGGTGGGGGGTAACTTCAGGTCCCACTATGCTGATTTCTATGGAGGGGCTTTCATCTACCCCAGTGGGACACAGTCACAGATCCTTGACCTTCCCAAGGCCCACCATATGGCCAGGTCAGAGGGGTGAGTGTATGGGGGTCCTGTCTATACCTAGTTTTAGGCAGTTCAGGCTGTTGTTAGGAAATTACATTAATGAGGGACAAGGGGAGGCTCAAATAGCAAATACTGTTCTCCCACAACTCTGGAGACTGGAAGTCTAAGATCAAAGTGTCTGATGGGAAGATCTTCTGGGTTCATGAACAAGTGCATTAGACCATGTCCTCCTATAACCGAAGGGGAGAACCTTTTACCTTTCTGGGGGTCCCTTTTATACTGGTACTGATTTCATTCCTGAGGACTCATGACCTCATGGCCTCCCACCTCCCAATACCATCACATGGGGAGTTAGGATTTCATCATATGAGTTGGGGGAATATAGTGTAAGATGCTCCTATTGGGATGTATGTGATATTTTTTCGTGATTACCCGGGATGATGAGCTGTGGGTAAGATCTCAGAGTCTTCAGGAAGACATTTGCATTTTCTCCAATAGCCTTGAGGTGGTGATGAAACAAGCTATCTGTTTATAATATTCCAACTGTTAAAAGAAGAAAGTTCCTTCTACCTCCTTTAGGTTGCTATTCACGGGGGGGGGGGGGTAAGGCAGACCCACCCTTTAAGTGGGTCCTATGGACAGATGACGAGGCTTCTAGAGGCACTTCTTGGGCAGAAAGGACCTGGCACATTGAGCATGTTCATCTGGTCGCCCAGACACCCCCCTGCCAAATTCCCCCCACGTCCTCTCTCTGACACCTCTTCCTGATGTGGATTTGGACTGCTGCATAGCCAGGGGATGCTCTGATTTGGATGCCTGCCTGGCTGATGGGGGTGCCTGTGGAGACAGGTGGCGCCCACTTGCCAATGTCTTCTGCCTCTTCTGGTGCACCTGGTCCCCACAGCCCAACAGTCAGGAATGGGGGATTTCAGACCCCAGGATATCAGAAGCTCCCCTCCTGTTGTTTTTGGAACTTGATTTACTGGAAGCTAGAGAACATTACAAACAATTGAAGTTGATTTATTCAGACTTTTTTTTTTGTTTGGAGCTGACGCAGTCTTTTGGGAAGCATTTTGCAAGTTGATAGAAATGTGTTCTTTACACTTGTCAGTGGGTTTGATGATGTGTTCCCAGGTTGATGGCTGCATGTGAGAACTCATCGATGAGCAGCTTCCTGTAGGGGACACTGAAACAGACTTCCTCCCACTCTCCTTTCTAGAACCCCTTCTCACTTATTTTGTTTGTCCTCATAAAGCTCCACTGATTGATCCGTATTCTTCAAAATGTGCCTGCATGCCTCTGTGCTTCTGGTTCTATTGATTCTCTTTTTGGAGCACTTTCTCCCCATCTTAGCAGTCTTGGCCCATTCTGCATTTCAGCCTCAGGAAAGTACCCAGGTCCTGCCTTCCTGGAGGGGGGCCCAGGGTTGGATGCTGAGGGTCTTCAGCTCAGTGCTGATGTCTCCTATGTATGTGGGGACCCATTTTCACATGGTCTTCTAATGGCTTATTATTACACTATTCACAACCATTGTGACATCTGACCTTGTTCGGAATCATATAGAAGATGCTTCCTAGCTTCCTCTTAAGTATTCCCTGTTCCTTTTGATTCTTTCAAGACTCAGAATAAGTCCTCTCTGCTAGGTCATCCCGACATACTCCGCCTCTGTCAGGCAAAGAATTCTGTGGTCCAGGAGCTCCTCTTTTTCTCCTCGCTCCTCAGCTCTTCTCATGTATAGCATCTATCTTCCCATGCCTGACTGAAATGAAAAGAATCTTGTCATTTTGAATTTAACATCAAATGCAATGTTTAGCACACACTAGGTGCATAGTAGATTAGAGGAATGAAAATGGAAATGCAATTGACTTAAAGGAACTTTAAAGACTTAAAGGAACTGGCATTTTGTGCATGACTCTGTGTGTGCGTGAGCATGCACATGTGTACAAGTTAACTCACTTCTCTGTTGGACAGTCTAGGTTCCTTAATGAAGTCAAGGCAGAATTCTGGATGAGAAATAGATAGACTCTAGTCATATTGGCAGTTAAGCCAAGTCATTTCCTCTCAAGTCCAAAAGTCTTTTCGCCATTAGGTTCCTTCCCCCCCCCCCTTTTTCTCGGATAATGTACTGGACTTAGAATGAATCAGCAACTGTTTATGTGCTCAGGTTTCCGTAGAGTATGAGCAGGGGCATGATGGATGAATGGACACTTCCGACCTTGCCAGAACTGACAGTTACACCTGTAATACCAGACTGGTCAGTCGATGAAAGGTGGCACTGTCCACTCTTTGTGCTGAATGGAGGATAAGGGGTAGAGGCAAAGCTACTGTAAAGGCTGCGCTGTAGAGGATTTTGAAGAAAGAGAGATTTGAATGAGCAAAAGAAGAACAGAATCATGGGGGTGGGGGAGAGAATATTCTGAATGGAGGTGGAGACAGAGATGATCATGGTATTGTGTTTATCAGAGGCTGAGACTGATATCAGGAGAGAGGCAAGCTTTCTTTTACCTAAAATTCCTTTTCCTAACTAGGGAAAAACCTCTACCAGGCAGGGGTCTTTGTTAACCTTTAAGCTGCCAGAGAATCACTAGTTACCTTTATTATTCAAATACCTGCCTGTTGCTTACCCTGGCTCCTGAGCCAGAGGAAAAAAACTTTTCAAACCTGCGACTGGCCTGCTGTTCCAAGGCCTTTTCAAAGCACTTCATATTGTGGGTTCTTCTTGCCACCTGCAGCCACCTTGCTCTGTAATCCCAAAGCCAGACAAAACACTCAAAGTGAGTGAAGTATTTATTACTAAAGTGATTACCTATATATGTACTACAAGATCAACATGTTAGATCCCGTGTGGTCCCATTACACCACCATTGTCCAAACTCCACATCCTTTATAAAAGTCTCTAATCACCTTACCACATGTCCAGTCAGTCTGAGCAACACGTGTTTCAAATGCAAGGCATCCTTCTCTTCCTTTGGCACGTTCTTACTTTCTCCAAGCATGTCGTCGAAGGCATGATGTTGTCTTTCTCCTTTGGCATTCTCTTGACTTTAGTCAGAAAAATTGAGATTCAGGAACCAACAATGTCCGTTTACTCAGGCCTAGCTCACAGCCACTCCAAAAGCATCTAAGCCAAGCAAGTATGACAAACTCCAACACGAAGTTCAAATTTCTAAGCTCTTCAGACTTTTTCAGCATGCACACTCAGCTTACACATGCAAAGCCATGAGTTCACCAGCCTGGGCTGATCAAACCCAGACCACCTTTGGCCATGCAGTCACTCATGTTCTCCTTTGCTGCGGACCGTCCGGGCGAGGTCGCAGGCCAAATGACCAGGGTTCAGCTGGGCAGGAAAGACACAGGAGCCGGCGAATGGCGAACAGACGCACACACTCAAGGGGTGGTGAATCTGCTGCGATTTATTTGAGATTTTTATGGATATATATAGTGTTTTTGGCAATCAGCATTCTATGAGTATATGCAATTAACA
>PVHY01015955.1:0-34838 GCA_004024945.1 Uropsilus gracilis
TGTTGGCGATGGATTACTTCCTGTAGGGCTTGCTTGCATGTTTAAAGTTTTTCTCCTTACTGTGTTTTGCTTTCGAACCTGTTCTACATATTGAGAAACCATGGATCTCGTGTTGGTTGGCATATTGATGGGAGTGTATTCCAGGTTGAAAGTAGATCTGTACTTTAGTTTAGTTTAGTAATTTGCTCCGGCGCCGCTTAGTGACCTCCGAGCAGTAGCTAACCTGGCGTGTGCAAGTTGGGCGGGTTTCCGGACGAACCTGGAGGCGGGGCTTGGCTCCCAGGGATGACGGAGGGGGCGGCGCGAGGGGGACCCTCCCAAGGGCCTGGAGCCGGTGAGGTGACCTCCGAGCAGTAGCTAACCTGGCGTGTGCAAGTTGGGCGGGTTTCCGGCCGAACCTGGAGGCGGGGCTTGGCTCCCAAGGATGACGGAGGGGGCGGCACGACGAGGGGGACCCTCACAAGGGCCTCGTAAAATGATTTTTGAAGTAAGACATATGGAAAAATCAACTTGACAAATTGCAATAATCTCATTCTTTGCACCACCTATTTAAACTACATCCCTTTGTTGACATTCTGAAAATTCCATGTCAACATTTTCCTTTTATTTGCCAGAATTGTTTTCAAATTTCATGCTGTTTATTTTGTGTGATGAATACCCCCATTCTATTTTAAAATATATCCTCTTACTTAATATTTGCAATTACCAGATTTACATGATTTGCATATCATCACACATATGATTTGCATAAACCAAAATATTTAGAAATGTAATATATGATTCACAAAGTTTAGAATCATAAGCCAGGGCTTTGCAATCTGTGAGCTATAAATGGGTTACATTTTTAATGCTAGTATAGTGATACAGTAGAGTATTAGTCTGATGCAAAGAGCTGGAGGAAGTGAAAGGAAAGGAATCTAGATCAGGGAAAGGGGTTATTGGGTAGGAACTTGAATAGCACATGTGCTGAACCAAATGGTAGAAAGAAAGTAGACATGTGTAAATGTGATAGTATTTAGTTCTTAATCAAATCAATTGCATTGATTTTCTCTGCACAGGTATGAAAGTTATCAAATGAGATTGAGACTGTATTATTAAAGTTTTAGAAACAAGAAGGTGATAATGAGAAAAATATTGTACAAATGGAAATACAAACATTCTCTAGGAAGAGAGACTTTGTGCAGTGTGACTAAAAGGCTAAAGATATACATTAGGTTTTTGAAAAGAGAGTATATATTTATAGTCTGAAATCTAATGACAAGGAATCTTGATTAGGGATTTATCAGGAATGAAGAATTCTTAAACATTTTTGATCAGATGAATAGCATTATAAGAGCAACTTTTAAAGATTTATGCAGTGACTGAGTGTAAAGCAATTGCTCACCAAGGACTGAATTAAAATACTGTCAGTAGAAAATGAAAGATGAAAAAATACAATTACAGAAAATTGACAGACTTTAATAAGATAATGAAAAGCAAGGTAAAACTTCCATATAGTCATTTATTCAAAGAATTATGCATTGTAGAATAATTTATAAATGCCAGTACAATAAATATAATGTTTTTCTATTTTTTCTTGCTAATTACCTACAGATAAACTGTAATGTCTCTAGTGCTACATACTCTCCATCATTTTATTACATTGTTTTCAAAATGTTTCATAAACATACACCTGAATAATGAATGTATTTCCAGGAAGAAACAAATAATACATTTTGTACAAGCATGGGTCAATTCTAAATATTTGATAAATTGAACAAATAATGCAAAGGTAAAACCTGCTGTTCTGTATCAGACACTTAAAAATCACAGTCATAAATTTTCTGGCTATTAAGAACCTTAGAAATCACAATTTCTTCATTTTATAATAGGAAAAAATAAGGTGTAAAGATATTTAAAATAAAGTTAACTTAAGCAAGGCTAACTATTGTGAGGGATAATATTCCTTCTTTTTTGTTTTTACAAACATCTTTATTTTTACTTGAATGTTACTGAGACTTACAGCTTAACAAAAATTACCTGAATCAGAATTCATGATTTGCTTCCAAGAACTGATTTTCTGTGCCTGTGTATAACAAAACTTTTTTCTCTATAAATGTACAGCCACTTGACTGGAATATTTTTCAAACTTTTTGTGATCCGCCTCCTTACATGTGACAATTCAAGTGTTCTATGATCAATTCTTCGGAGAGTTTTGAAGAATCCACTTTTCTATCCTTAGGGTCATTCTCTCGTCTAATAACAGGTCTACAAGAGCCTACAGTTTTGAGTAAATATGGGAGATAACTAGGGACTGACTGCCAGGTTTATAGCAGAAAAGAAAAAACAATCAAAATAAAATCTATGGTTAGTTACTCAGGTTCATTTGAAAATCTTATACACATGCCAGCTTTAGCATTTAACATACAGACTTCAGTAAAGTGAACTTTGCATTATTCATTTCATTAAGACTCTATGTCTAGGAGTTCTTTTGATCTTTCATCATGCATCAGAGAAATATAATATTAGATAACTACATTTTGGTAAGTATTTGAGTAAAATGTATTGTATAGAATGTACATGCTATGTATATACATTTTTTTTCATGTATCAGTTCACCACCTGCATGTCTTCTTTGGATAAAAGACATACAGATGGTGAAGAGGGATATGGGAAATTTTTTCAATATCACTTACAATAATCTAGTTGCAAACCAAAGCTGCAATGATATACTACCCCATACATGGAAGAATAGCCCATGTTAAAAAACAAACAAACCTGGCAAAATAATTTTTGTATACTGTAGATATGCTATTATATTTTCCTAAATTTTTATTAAATTTCTGGAAAATATATCTAACAGAAAACCTTGCTTCATTTGCTCATAGATATAAATACCTAAACAGATCATTTTTTACTGTACTGCCAATTATGTACTTGGCACTGAGTAATTTTATAGCATTTGTTTCAGCATGTCAGTGGATGTTGATAACACAGATTAAGGTCTTTTTTCTTTTATAATTCTTTTGTAGTAAAAAAGGATTTAAAGTATGCAGGTAGCATTTGTCAAATTAATTAAAAGTCCTTGTGTTCACTACCTCACCAAATGTTTCTGTAGTTCTGTGATGTGCTTGCAAATAGTTTCATCACTATTATAGGGATATTTTATGGAAAACAACATAACTTTCCCCAAATAGGATGTGCATTATTTCTTCAGAACTTACTAATTTTTCAGAAATTATATAAGTATTAAGGTACTTATATACAGTTAAACTATACTGGTTTTTCCTGTTATTTCCTAAAGAATCTTGCCTTCTGCCAGGTTGAATTCCAGGACCTTTGTTTAGGCCTTTTATTCAATAGATATTTACACAGAACATGATTTTTTTCTTTAAGCACAGTGTTATGCAATTGCAAAATAGTGGTAAACACAATTGCCATTCATTGTCTACTGGACATTACAATCCAGTAGGATAGATAGATATTTAAGTTTGATTATAATAAAATCTGGCAAATGTGGTAAATGCTGTCATTCCCAGTTGTCTTCTCATTCTTTTGTAAAATTCAATCTGTTTCATTTCTGTGTATAGTCCAAAGCTATCTAAATTGTTTTCATTTCAAATGATGACATTCACTAATTTGTTCTCTCACTGAACATTTGTCTGTTATTTATCTAGATATTAAAATAATAATATGAAGCAAACCAGATATAATCCTGTTCCTAGTGAGTTTACATTCCGTTAGTTGAAACAGACAATAAGTACAAAAACAAATACATGAATTTAAGTTACAAAGAATTCTGTGATATCAAATAAAGCGGGGTAAAAAATAGAGTGGGAGAGGAAAGTTTTGAGCAGAAACCTCTGAAGAAGGATGGAGAATCTTGCAAATATCCACAGGAGTGAGTAGTGTGATGAGAGATAGAAAATGGGCAGGGGAACTTTACATACTTGAGATACTGAAGTAAGAACATGCCACTAAGACAAAGATTAAGTGAAGGAGGAAATGAAAAAAGCAGAAATTTAAGTGGTATAGATATAGAATTACTTAGTAAACTTAGTAAACTCTCTAAATAGAATTCTGCCAGAAAGTTTAATAGTCAGATTTTAAAAGAGGAAATTATTTTAGCGTATAAGCAGCAAGTTAACATGATAATTTCTTTAAAGGTAATTCTAGTCACTTTAGTAAGTGTTGCTTAGGGAAATAAGATCTATACTTGTTGCAATAGTATTAGCAATGGCCAAGTTGTGAAACAACCTAAGTACCCAAATAGATGAGCTGATGGAGAAAATGAGTCATATATATACAATGGAATACTATTCAGTAATTACAAAATAAAAACTCTTGCCATTTGCAGGAGCATGAATGGAACAGGAGGTGATTATGTTTAGAGAAGTAAGTCAGAAATAGAAACAACTATTGGATGTTATCAAATGTGTAATATAGAGAAGCAGAATGGTTAGAAAACAGCAAAATAATAACAAACCATTCAAATCTGAGTACAGAACTGCAGCTACTGGGAGGAAGTGGAGGTGGGATAGAATGATAATAAAGTGGAAAGGAAGCACTAAGAATCACAGTGGTAAACTTTGGTTGCTTTTGTCATGTTTTGTAGCAATAACAACTGAAGGAAGAAGTCTATACAGCTAAAACACAGGCTATGTTTTAAGCATCGTTTGTTCAATAAAAGTCAAAACAAAGTGTTGACTTAGTGAAAAATTAATATTCTATTATGACTTCCAGAATTGAAGAAAAGTCAGTTTTGAATTGTAAAACTCTATTATGAAAAATAACTGAAATCCATTTCAAGTGAAATAGAAGTGATCAGAAATGGTAAAACTTGGAATTCTGGGAGGCATACGTAAATAAATGGAGAGTGGTATATTATATAGAGAACATAGAGAATTGACTAGATAATGCAAAAAGATTTCAGGGCCTGCTATAAGTCTATTTGAAATTGGTGATATTAAATATAATGTATTCTATTAACAATGGTCTACTTTTTTACAACTCAGGTCCCACATGGAATAAAAACACAAGGTAAATTTTGTATAACTTTGCAAATTTACCAATTTAGGAAAAGAGTCTATTTGGGCAACAGATTGTTTATAAATTTGTTTTTGTGTGTGTGTGTGTGTGTGTGTGTGTAGTAATGTTTGTGTAATCATGACATATCAGTTGGATAAGGAGATTTTGAAACGGTGATCGGAAGTAAAAATGGAACCAATAGAAA
The DNA here is from genome assembly GCA_004024945.1 of Uropsilus gracilis. Taxonomy (NCBI): domain Eukaryota; kingdom Metazoa; phylum Chordata; class Mammalia; order Eulipotyphla; family Talpidae; genus Uropsilus; species Uropsilus gracilis. Next base: position 5,213 of record PVHY01015955.1, read on the forward strand.
CAGGGAACTGGAGCCTGCACACTCCATGGCTCCTTGATGGCCTGGTTGCCGCTTTTCACATGCACCAGCTTATTTTTCAAAGAAGTTTTGAAGATTTTTGCCCTGTTTCATTTTTTTCCCTCTCCCTTCCCAATTTTATTTTATTTTCAAATTGTTTTTATTGATGTAATTTGTCATTTGAATAAATATAATGGCATAGGGTGGTAGCAGAGCGAACAACTGGTCTCTTACACTTAGTAAGTCAAGTAAGTCCACTTAGGTTAATAGGGATGCAGGGTGACATGGGGTAAAGTGTAGATTAGAGGGGAAGCTAACTTCCCTGTGTCATTAGCACTGGGAGCCTGGGAACAGGAGCAGTATCTTTTCACTACCAATGTCACATGTTTTTGTCTAATCTTTGGTTTCAACCACAGAGGATGGAAAGTCAAACTTTCTTTACTAGTCTTCTATCACAAAGATCTATAATGTTTCTTGTCAATTTTCTGCTGTAGAGGAGATGGTGATTGTTTAACAAGCATCTGGAATTAAATGGTGGTGATGGTGAGAAGGTAAAAATTGACTTCTAATATGTAGCATTTGCTGATTTCTGTGGCATCAATATCCTCACCATAGATAATCCCTCACCATAGATAATCCCAAACCATAGCATGATTCATTGAATGTGTTTCTGGGAGGAGACACAGAGTAGTATTCCATTAGCATTCACAATACAGATAACATGCAGAAGAATAGATCAGAGAAAATAATTAGGACCATGCAGGTTTTGACCATTTATGAATTTTGAAATGTTATTTACATATACATTTATGGAATTCTTAGTGATGGTAGTGTTTTAAAACAGCTTAAAATTCCTGAAAGATAGCTGTCATAGAACCATCTCTAAAGGCATGGCTTTTTCTAAGAGTTCTAACAAACTACTCCATCTGCATACCCATACAGATAACATGGCAAGGAACAGTACTCAAAAAACACGGACAAGAGTAACTTATAGGGTTCCCAGCATTCTATGCTTCAAACAAACAACTATGGGAGTCAGTTTTTGTGCTTTCTGCTGATTCAATGTGTAACCTTTATACCCATTCTGCTTATACCCATTCTGCTAGTTATACACCTTTTCTTGCTTTCCCTGCTCACCTACTCTTAATTTCTAGGAAGCTTATAAATAAATAGTAGCCATAAATTTGATCTAGCTTATGCTTTGAAAGCAAACAAAAAATCTAGGAAGCTAAAATCAGCATTCTTAATAAGCAAGCATTTGGAAGGAGACTGGGTCACAATAAGATAAAACCAGCTTTAAGTGGAAGTCTTTTATCTGTGTTATCTAGGGAAGTGCTTGAAGTTTGCTACTAACTCTGAGCTGATATAATGAGGAGAAAGGCTACTTAGTAGTTTATAATTAACTCTTAGATGTCTGAAAGGCCTGTAGCACCAGAGTCCCTAGGCATACTAGTTTAGGAGTGTGTCAGTTGATGACTTGTACCCTGTGAAATCAATTAGCATCTGATTCAGATTTGTGTCCATCAAGATATAAAAGTACTCATAGAAATATGTGCCCTAGGTTCCCTGAAACCAAGATTCTTCATTAAATCTTTCTGGTTTACAACCCAAATTTAAAAAGTATGTCCTGTGACTGAGAAAGAACTCTAAAGATATGTGCCTAGAACTTTCTTAGGATGACTGTGCTTAATCCCATTATTTCTATTCAAAACATTCTTCATTAAAGTCTTTCATAAGTATGTTCTGTGGAGTTAAGTGAGTTTTTTCAATTATCTGACCTATGTAATCACAGCAATCTGTTATCATTAGAATTTAACATAGACTCCATTGCTGGTGGTTAGTGGCATGCTGCAACACCATAGTTAATAGGATTTTCACTAATGCTATTTTGGTATAAGGTATAGGTAAAAGGAAGCATTGGATTATGACATAAATCTAGGATTTGATTGGTGTGATGAACTACTAGGTGGAAATAGAAACTGATAAGTAACTACTTGACTTAATAGAAATTAATAGAACTTCTGGATGTAATCAGATCTATTAATTCTAAGGTCCAGTGTGTAAAAGCAGCACTCTACAGTACATGGTACTTTTGGATCGCTCCAGTCTATTCAGTGGGCCAAAATTAGTTTCAAGAAGTAACATAGTCTTCCAAGCACTTACGTTGTACTGACATTTCTCTTTCAGTTCATAATTACATGACTTAGTGGAGTTGGTCAATGAAAATTGGAGATCTGTTTCACCAACTGCTTAGCATGTTGCACTGATTTTAGCTAAACATGGACTGACACTGTATTTAGAAGACTTATGAGAAAGGTACTTGAATGCATACTTTAAATGAGGGGAAAAAATCACCTGAAGTCATGGTATATGTGGAATCTTGGCAGTGATGAATAACCTGGTAGGTTGACTGAGGAGTTGTAAAATCAAGTTGGAAAAATAGAGATAAGTACATTTGAAGAAATAACATGCTGGCTGGCTTTAAGGGAATGCACACAAACATGAGACTTTTTGGTAGGAATTAAATATAAGATGAACTACTTGGTAATATATTAATTATATCAGAACTTTTCTGCTCTTCTTAACCTATACTAGATATGGGTCTGCTTACACTGATGATAGCATTTCCAGCTTCCTGACTCTGGAAGCTACATAAAAGGAGCTCAAAACAAGAAAATCTATTTTATAGTGAAGAATTTGTAATGAGTATTTGGTCACAGATTCCACTGATCCTACCAGGATAAATTGAATATAATCCAAGTGGAGCCTTAGAATAGCCTCATCTAAGACATCATATGAGAAATAAGACATTTGTTCTGGTGGTGAATGTTTATGGTGCTGTCCTCTAGTATGTAACATTTACAATAATTCAGAAATTATATCATGCTGCTATATTACAAGACACCTGGATTCAGAGACCAAAGGTTGAAAACATGATTTACCACCAGATTATAATTTTATAAGCTACATAATTGTTCCCCCCTCCACTTTACATATTGAAATTACAACCCCCAATACCAAAAAGTATTTCCAAATATATTTGAACATATATTGTTTAAAATGGGATTATTATAAACTGTGGTCATTAGAATAGAATCCAGCCCAATATAATTGGTGTTCTTATAAGAGGAGGAGATGAGGGCATGCAGAAGGAAGGCCATGTGAAGACAAGGAGAACAGAAGCTGACCATCTGTAAGTTTAGTAGAGAAGCCTCAGAAGAAACCATAGCTGATGAGACCTTCTAACCTTCTAGAATTGAGATAATCACTTTTCTTTGTTTAAGTCTGTGATACCTTTTTTTTTTTAATTGTAGCCTTAGCAAACTAATACAGTGATCATATAAAATTTATATATTCTGTCTCTGCTCCCTGGATTTTGCAGTATTGATTGTGCTGGTTTGTGGCTGGACAATGTGTCCTTTGTATAATCTGATCATTGATTACCAAACACTGGAAAATGAATTCTTACATTGACAGGTATATCTGACTCATTGTTACTATAGATTGTTCTTACATGATAGGGACAAAAGGAAATGCGTCAAACTTGAAGAAGTCACTGAGGAACTTCCCTTAGACTTCATGTGCTTGAATTGGTAATTTTGGCAGCCCATGAGTGAAAAGATCATGGTAACACACAATCATAGGCTCAGACAGTTCAAACTCAGGTTTGACAGTGAATTTCCTAATAAGGCAAACAAACTAAACTGGCTGAGAACAATGAAATATAGAATGGGTGGTTGTGGAGGGTGAGTATAAGTATCATTTACAGCATCACATGTAACTGTAGCACTTTTGTTATTCTGTAATATAAGCCTATTTAGAGATTACGGTTGGTTATTTTCTTAGAGTAGGATGACTACTCATGTGGGTCCAATGTAAAATGGGGCCCCTTGCTTAAATAGCAGAGATGAAATTGTTAAAGGTCTTAAACTACTGTATGAAACTTTCCCTTGTCTCACTTTTGGCTTCTCTTTGACTAGTCAGAATGTTTTCCACCTGATAGCTAATGTACTCACACATCCTAGGTATAGGGCTCACTGTTATTAGGTGCCCAGAATGCTGCTCTATTTAATGTGAGAGCAAGTGTACTTTGGGTTGCAATAGTCCTTTGATCACCTGCAGGACCAAGATATATACTGAGCAGGTGAACAATTTGGGTGGAGAGTCCATTTCCTTTTTTGGGAAGACTCACTGATACAGGGTAGTGAGGCAGTTAAAAATTGTATTGGTGCCAAAATACTCTGGTGGACAGAGTCTGAAAGAAAGACCCCCATGAGAGAAAATGAGAAGTGGGAAAAGAGGATGAATATAAAAGGAAGGAGCCAGGAAAGGAAGGAGAGGAGATGAGAATGGCAGACTCAGAGAATAGGCCCACGTGGTCTGGCCAGGGGAAACCTCCTGCAAGAGAATTGTTGGTAGCAAGAAGCCATGATGGCTGACAGAAGAGTAGCTGATGTGGAGAGTGTGGCATCTCAGCAAGGTGGCATAGTGAGCTGGTACCTGGAGATGGCCAGGGATTTGGAAAGCTGATTTGTATATATATCAGAAATTTTGGAAGAAAGTTGAAGAGACTTGGAGAAGCACAACAGCTTGTAACAGTGGAAAAGAAGCAAAGAGAAGTTGAAGAAAGACTGGACTTTGCAGTGCCTGCCACAGTTTTGGAGGGGGGAAGGGGCATCATCTTGGACATGTGTCTTTGGGATCTTTGGAACTGACAACAGTGACTGGGGTAAGATAACTGTCTGTGGTTCTGAAGACTTTTTATTTTCTCTCTTGAATCCCCTTGTTAATAAAATCCTGTTGTTTAAATTGCCTTTGTCTGCCAACTGCTACATGCTGGTGATGTGAATCTGGTAAGAAGCTCAGAGACAGAAGCCACATATTAAAAGATGCTGCTTTTTATTTCTGTGGCTTGTTGGATAACAGCTTTTGCCTTTTTTGACCTGATTTCAGTTCAAACTGCATCCAGAACAAATCACCCATGGTAGCCCAGCCCAAGGATAGTTTGCCTTGTGTTGGGTACCTCAAAACAGAAAGTATTTTCAAGACTTTTGGTGAAATTACTTTGGCAAAAAGCAGTCATGGGCTTAAAATGGACAAACCTTGTAATGTGCCTATTACTTTGGATTGTAGTCATCTGAATAAGTGTTGAGTACTCACTGGGGTTCTGCAGGCTAATTTTTTTTTTCCCCTCTTGGATAATTGATGTTTGAAAAATGCTTTAACTTGTATTGATGTAACTGGGTGTTTTGCCTGCTTACATGTAATGTTTTTGTCTGATTGTGTAAGAAAAAAGGTTTATTTTGCAATTATAGATATAAATGTATATCAGAGCAGAATGGGGGAATGATACAGGGTAGTGGTGCAGTTAAAACTTGTATTGGCACCAAAATGCCCTGGTGGGTGGAGTCTGAAAGAACCACAAGGGAAATGGGAAGTGGGAAGAGAGGGCATATAAAAAGAAAGAGAGAAAGAAGAGAGGAGGAAAGAGAGAAGAATGGTGGACTGAGTGAACAGAACCACATGATCTGGGCAGAGGAAACCCCCTGGAAGAGTGAGCAGGTGGTGGCAAGGAACCACATGGTGGGAATGTAGATGCCAGTTATGATATATAACCATTTTGAAGTTGGATGCCAGAATGGCAGGCCAGGGATGACCAGGGACTGCTGATGGCAGATCTGGTGGATTTGGCTAGGTGCCACCAAAAATGGGACTGGCAAAGAAAATGCTTGGGGCCATAGCAAGCAGGCATACTTGGAAAGATGTTTGCATCAGCATCTGTTGGAAAAGTTTGAAGAGCTTGGAGAAGTGGAACAGCTTAGAACATTGGAGAGAAGGAGCAAAGACAAGATGCTGGAGAAAGACTGGATTTTGCAGGAGTGCTTAAGATTTGGATTGGCACCATCTTGGACATGTGTTTGGTACTTTCAGACTAAACAGTACTTGGGGTAAGATAACTGAACTCTTGTGGCATTAAGGACTTTCTGTTTTCCCAGTTAATCTCCCTTGTTAATAAAACCCTGCTGTATAAATAACTCTGTGACTTTGGCAACTGATGTGTGCGTGGGCGATGTGAATCTGTGTCTTGTTGGTTAGAGGCTTCTTACCCTTTAGACCTGATTATATCACCACCCCGAACTACAGTTGACATATGTCAAATGATTTAACCTCCATGTTGGGAAGTACACACGCAACATCTTTACTGAGTAAAAAGATATGGCCCTGCCTAACCACTTGTTTGATTTAAATAACTCAGGTGTGTGTGTGTGTGTGTGTGTGTGTGTGTGTGTGTGTAGTCTTGATTATCTGTAGATACAATGAAATATTTGAGATGAAACTATATGGTGTCTAGTAGTAGGACCACAACTGAACACACCATTCAAAGACACAGTGTGGCATGTGATCCAAAACCAACTTTTGCTGCATCTGTATGCAGATGTTGTAAATGCCATCAATATGACCTATTCATTATGGAGGAAGAGAGCTTTGGCAGCAGTGATCTTTGGGGGGAAGGGTGGTGGGAGTAAACTACTCAGTGGTGATACAAGTGGGTGAGGTATATGCAGTCTAGAAGTCTTTCCAAAGAGATGGTGATTGATGGGGCTGTGTTTTCTAACCTTCCAACCTGGGTAGGTTCACCATCAGTTCTAAAGCTAATGGATGTTGGAGTTCTGGAATTATTTATAGATTTTTTTACTAGGGGGAAAACAACTAGCAAAGGAAGTCATTTAAATCTCCTCTCTCAAGTTTCTCTGAATTCCCTTCATGTTCTCCCTCGTGTTCTCCTTTCCATGCTCTCTTCTCTGGCCTTCTTCCCTTTTTCTCCCTTAGCATGATACCTACCTTTTATCTCTGCTCTCTTAGGCTCAGGTTTGCCCACTTATGCATGGTTTGAACCAGGCATGTAGGACAATGGTGAGGATACACTATCACAGGTACTGGCCATAGGAGCTAATTTTGGTAAAAAGCCTGACCAACTCATTTACCTTACAAACTCATAAGGCTGTACAAATGCAACATGAAATTCTAGATGTTGAAGCACCTGAGGCAATTTTCAATTAATGTGAGATGGGAACTAGTGAGCAGACAATTTATCTTTTACAGGCTCATTTCTGAGAGGCGTTATTAAAGTTTTGAATAGATCATGGTGAAAATGGAATCCTTGATTTCTATAGTATAATTACATGAATTTTGTTCTTTCCCTTTTCTTGCTATTACTTTTTGGTTCATCTCCCAAAGAAAGCACATACATTTAACTCAGAGAATGCAAATTTAGATGGGGTGGGAATGAACAGCTGGTACTACTACTTCATTTCCTACTGTTTCTTTCAATCATTCTCCAGTGCTCTCACAATAACCCTTATAATTTGTGAATTTAGATTCTTTATAATCCCAACCCATTAATGGGATATATATATATATATATATATATATATTTCACATCTTTGTAATCCCAGGGATTCAACACCCCCCCACCCTCCCCACCAATCTTCCCCTTCCACCTTGCCCCAAGTTGTGTGCTTCAGTTTGGTGGTTAGCTTGTTTTGACTTTTCCTCGTGGCTTTTATTTTTTCCCTATAACCCATATGTTAGTTAAACCATTTGGTTTCCATCTTTTTCCTTTTTCCTTGTTTCTACTAATATGATTTCTTCTAAGTACATCCATGTTATCATAAAATCATCAAACATGTAATTTTTAATTGATGAGTAATATTCCATTGTGTATATATACCACATTTCTTTTCATCCAGTCATCTGTTTTGGGGCATTTAGGTTGCTTCCAAGTCCTTGCAATTATAAATAGTTCTGCAGTAAACTTCTAATAGGTGTGAGTGTTTTTTGCTTCTTACTTTATTATTATTTGCATTGCTTGTAGTTCCCAAAGTCCTCCCACCACCATTCACCTTTGATTCTTCACCATATCTCCTTATGTTCCTTCCTCCCCTGGCTTGCTTTACCTTCACACCCCCTCCCTTGCTGTATGTCTTAGTTTTATGGTCATTTTGTTAGTTCTGGCTTTTCTTGACCTTTTGCTTAGTTTCTTTATATTCCACATATAAGTGAGACTATTCAGTATTTATCTTTTTCCTTCTAATTTCAGCTACCATAAGTCCTTCTAGTTCTATCCATGTTGTTGAAAATGGCATGAGCTTGTCTTTTAAAAGGCACACATCTTAAGCTTTTCAATCCTCATTTGTTGAATGTGTGAGTGTTTGTGAGTGTGTGTGTGTGTGTGTGTGTGTGTGTGTGGTTTTAAAAGGAGCACCTTAAGATGATACCTGAAATAAAAGGAAAAAAAAGAAGCAAAATAGATTTGGATACATACTCAAAAATATGGAACACAAAAAATAATTCTCCTATTAATTATACATATAGCAAATAAATCACTATATGGGATGAAATCTTTGAGGAAATAATGGAGGTTTAGACTTCTAAGCCCAGTGTTCTTTGATAATATAGATTGATATCCAGGTCTCTTTGAGTCAGCATTTTGTCAATAAAAATTGTGTTGCTCTTTTTAGGAGAAATGTTTCTCTTCTAGATATAGATTGTAGTGCACTGCACAGCATGCTGATGCTTATTTGTGTGGACCTGAATGTTTTTAAATTTAAACAGTCACTGAGAACCTGAGCTGAAATCCAAGTTCCTGCAGATAAACTATAAAGATTAGGCCTCTTCTTTGGTCAGAGAAATAGCAATGAAAAGAATTAGGCTAGATTCATAGAAGCTTACTCTAATCCATAGGATAAATTTTTTAAATTCTAATCATGGTAGCAGATACTCAGTCACCAAAGCAAGAATTCTGGATGTATCCCACTACTTTCCAAAATAAAGAGCATCCACCTATGTGAATTATCAATTCTACCTCTTTAACATTGTATTAGTTCTTCCCTCTCTATCATTATCACCCTACCACACTATCCCCCCCACCTCATTTATTGTATTTCTGTGTTAATCAGTTTATTTAAATCTGTTCTTATCCTCTCTAAGGTATCCTCCACATAGGGAAATATGAAAGATTGTCAGTGCTTTATCAGTGTGATTCAACTGAACTTCCAGAATAAAGGATATATTCTTTACCTGTAAAATCTAGTGGCAAGCTACAAACCACATTGAAATATGGCTACTGAGATGAAGAATTAAAATTTTCATTTTGACTAAATTTAAAATTAAAAAGTCATGACTGGCTATAGACTATCATATTATAAAGTATAGCTTCAGATATGGAAACTCCATGGAAAGCCCTCTTAGCCATCAGAGATTGGCTATTCCTTTTCACTATTCCTAAAATCTCATATTCTCTACTACACTTTGTTGTACTTAATTTCTTTGTTGGTATTCCCCACCCTGGTATTTTGTAGTTTTTTGATGGCAGAGAAATCAGGGTAAAAATACCAACCTCAATAACAATAATAGGAGATAAATAACAAAATACTTCATTGCACTATAGTGCAACTTTAGTATCAGAATAGATTTTATGAAAAAAAATTTTTAAACACACTGGAAGTATATCCTATTTCTAATTTAGCCATTTACCTGAAGTGGTTTATCAGGTGAAGGTTATAGAAACTTTTGGCAGAAGGTCTAATATTCATTGCAGTACATCATATGTCTTAGCTTGTGGGTTTCCATTGCCTCAAAAGTTGAAAACAAAGAAGCATATATTTAGACTAGATTTTGGAGTAGACTTATAGAAGAGTGCTCAGTGACTGACAAACCAACCATACTTCTACTTTTGAGTATCATGAAAATTAATGAGAAATCAAAAATCTTCTATATGAAGAGAAAGGTATATTTAAGTCAACTTTGTACCTTTCTTAGTAATAGATGTTTTCTAAAGTCTTGACTATAAATGAAAAAGATAAAGTTCTCCTATATACAAGACACATTCTTCAATTAACATTATGGTGGCTTATATATTAGGATTCATAAGGATATTATTCAATATTTCAACTTCTATTGACTCCTTATATCTTGTCTTAATTGGATAAAATCCAAAAGGAAGATTGACTCATGTTTGCTATCCCTACATTACTTGTAGCATTTGTTTGACACACATTCTGTGTCACATTGGATGAATACTTTATTATTACTTTCATCCTGATAGTATTGCTAAATGCCTATCCTGTTTCAGGAACTCTGGTAGGTTATACATAAGTGCAGCCATGGAAATATATTTGGATTTTACCTTTATTAAATTTAGTCTAGAGAGAGATAATAATAATAAAATAACCAAACAAATGCACTTATTTGTACGGTGCTTTCAAGAGAATAAGCAAGGGACCATAAAGAAAAAAAAAAAAAGATTGAATGTGCTTGATCCTTCTAGACAAGCTAAGTGAATAACCCCAGCAGAAATTTAATCAGAGTTCTTATAATAGCAAACAATAAAAAAGTTCTGGGGGGAGAATATTTTCAGTGCAGGAAGTAGCACATATAATGATGTTATAGTTTATAGGAACTTCATGGGACAGGAAAATACACAGTATGGAGTTAAGGAAATGTCCGGAGTAATTATATAATTGTCCATATTGGAGATTAACAGGTCGAGGCAAAGAGATGTCACTAACTTCCCTAAGGTCACATAGCTAGTAAGTGGGAAGGTCATTGGAAAGACACCTGCGGGAATTCAGTTGCCACGAATCTTGAATGTCCAAATTAATTGATATTTAAGTGAAAGAACAAAGAAATGAGTGTTTGAAAAATGATCTATATAGACCACTAAAACTGATTTGACAAGTCAAAATATCAATAAAATAATATTTTATTAATAGAAGTTCTAGAGAGGACTGCAAAACTGCATTAGACATACATGTAGATATTTGGGGTTTCTCTAGAAAGTAAAATATAAGGAGAGGTGGGAGAGAGTAACAATATAAATTATAAGGAGAGGTAGGAGAAAATAAAGGGGAGAGTAACAAGGGAGAGAGATTTTAAGTAAACAGAAGCTTCATTTGTATATTGATTAAAGAAAACTGTTAACACCTGCATAGTAGAAATTAATGCTGATTGGATACATAAGGTTTTTAAATATATTGTAAATTTTAAGTAGTGCAATAATACAATGGCTTAAAAACAATCCCTCTATTTTTGGGAATAAATGTATATATATATATATATGTTTATATATGTTTTTATAAATGTCTAGCTATGTTTATATATGTATATATACAGATATTTATGTTATACATATAAAGTGATAAATGTTTTATCATTATATATAAAGCTATATATATAAAATGATAAAATATCTGCACTTTTTCTTTCTTTAGCTGGGAGAGGAGAGTTAGTGGTTATTTTCAAAACAATGTTGACATTAATTGAAAGCGGTTGAAACTGGCTTAGAGGTACATGAAAATGAATTCAAACATATTTTTATGTGCTTGAAATGTTTTGATAATGTTAAGTTAAAGAATGAGAAGAAATAGTTCAGTGAAATAAATGGGAGGAGAAATAGTAAAAGAGAAATAAAGTTAATTATTTTGTTTTCACTGTGAAGAAATGATAGAGTAGGACGTGTATATGTAAACATATCAAACTTTTGCTGAAAAATGATACAGTGGTTACTATTTCCATTGTCTGTGTATATATTCTTAGATACTCAAGTGGCCATAATATTTCCTCAATTAATAGATGACATGCCTGAAGGCAAGGCAGCTAAATCTTGCCTGAGTTCACATACGAGTAAGTGGCAGAGCTGGTTTGAGGTGCTAGCTCCAGACAACCACACAATTACTACACATTCACGTATATATAGAAGATAAGGGAGGAGGGGGAGATGGACAACTAAAAATTATTCAAGAGAAGGAACAATTAATGGGGCAGAATCCAGAGCTATAAGGAGCTAGTTCTGTATCAGGAACTCAGAGGCTGAAGGGTTAACTTTTTCAAAAGAAAAGTAATACTGTGAATTATATCACTTCAATAAGAATAAGTGAAGAAACTTACTCTTGCATTGTCTCTATTTCAACCTTTGTTCAAAAGAAAACCAGAATAAATATCTCACTTAAAGGACTGACTCCAAAAGTTCACTTTCTAGAAACCTAGGCCCACTACGAAACTTAAAATTGAAATTAATAACCATGGCATATTATTATTTTTCTCAATCTACTTTTAAAATTATTAGAGGTGAATTAAAAACAGCAAATAATGCATGCTGTAAAAAATATATATTTCAAATCTCTTACCTTCATTCCAATTTAGTTTTTGTTTGCTTAATTCAAAAACAGTATTTTATACACAATTCTACGTATTTTAAATGCCTACTGAAGATTTTCCATATCAATTTATTATTTTACCTTTGGTGATCTGTAAATTTTAAAGTTCCATTTATAAATTTCAGATTTTTTATCTGGAAACAACTAAACAGTACTCATTGCAATTTCTGAGACTATAATTTAAAAAAAAGTTTGTCACATACTAGAAAAATACACCATATTAGGTTGTTCAGCTAATTAGCGGAAGAATCATGAATGAGAAAACCTATTTTGATGATTACAATTTATTGTTAAAATTTAGTATGCCACAGTCATGCATTCTTAGGCTTCAACTTTACTCTGTGGAACAAATCTTTTTCTTCTAACTCAGTCTCCACATCAATTAAATTAAAGTTTGGTCAAAATGATTCCATTCTCTAGATAAGACAGTCAATACTGCAAAATCATTGTATAATGGTAAGTTCATGGGTTTGTTAAATATGAGTTTCACACTGCCTATGAAGAGAAATCAAGCCTTGGGTTTAAGCACTGAATCATGGCTTTTGTATCAATAAATTAGAAACAATAATATTTATCTCAAAGATAAGAGTGAAAAAATATTCATATTAAATGTCAACTTTTCCCCATTATCCATTCGCTGCTTCTTAACGTGTTAAGAGTGCCTTTAAGGATGGGGAAAAATTCTCATGTTTCAACTAAGAGCAAGAGTATATTTGGTAAAAAAGTACTCAAATTCCTTATATGAGTTTATCTATTAAAATATTGAATGTTATCCCAAGGAATAGTGATTTTACGCATAGGTGAGAATTATGCATTATTTCCATGCAGTGGTGGCTCACTTTTGTGAATATAAAGCAAAAAAATATAGTTTTATGTTCTTGAATACATGAATTGTTTGCCATGATCTTCACAAGAAGAGCCCAGTACGATACAGGTTATTCATTAATAGATGAAGAGCTTTGTACTCAATGGTACCATTTCCTATAAAAATGAAACTATCACCTTATGTGATAAGCTGATGTTTGAGTGACGTGAAGACAGCTAGTTAAATCTGGTCGGCAAGAAAATCTCTTTATTGTGATAGTACACTTTTTTTTTAATTTCCCAAGTGATGTCATATTACATCATCACTAATCAACTTCTAATTACATTTCACATACTTATGGTCAAGTCCTATGATTTCAGTATCAAACTAGTTACCAAACTCATTCAAAAGAAGCAATTGTTCATGAATACGTTGATGAGAAATGTGAATGAATGCTTATTGAGTTTTAAATATTTAGCACAGAAAACACAAACATTTTTCTTAGAACTAGTCAAAATCATTTTACAAATATAAGTTTATAGTCTTTAGGAGAGGGTTAAGCATGACAAGTGAATATTACTGTATTCAAAGGGTTTTTTTATTTTCTGAAAAAATATAAAATTTCATATTTTACACTACAAAAACATGTACACAAACCAAATGCACATAGTGTTTCAAGTTTGGGAAATACAGAAATACTAATCCTTCCTTGAATTGATGCTGAGGCAGGGTCTTTGAGATACCCCAATGCCACACATAGAACAAGATAAACTATACAGCTGATTCAGATCTGCCTGAACTAAGAGATTTTAACAAACAACAACTGAGTCTAAATTGTAGTCTCAGACTACTACAAATAAAATTTACATACTTTTAAATAATTGAAAAACCACAGCAGCCTAAAGATTTACAAATATGTTGACCACTGAAATCTCTGCTGTCAATGTAGTCCAGCCTGAATATTTTACCATCTTCAATTTTTTCATTAACACTTTGAAGCAAATGATATTTGATTTTAATTATAAATATGCTATTGTTAAAAGAATTGGTATCTTCTAACCAATAATTATGTGGTCATTCTCAACAAGAACGTTCAGTCATTCGTGTGTAAAAAGACATTTCACAAATCAACAAGGGAAGAAAAGAGTTCTTATCATTTCTTTTTTGATACATTACTCTATAATTAACAGCATAATGGAGAAAAATATTCAATGTAACCAGCTGTGCTACAGAGTTGAAAAAAATGATGATGTATTCATTATTAATTTCAAATGAAACTAGCATTTGATTGTTTATTCATTATCATCATCATCATCTTATTGTACCTATTTTTTTATTCACTTTGAGATTAAACATCTGGTAGGACATAGTCAAAGACAGTTTATTATTATACTTCACTTTTTTTTCTTTTAGTAAGAACAGAATTAGAAAAGAATCATTCTAATGCAACATCACACATCTAGTAAATGTCTAACATCTTACTCAAAAAACATATGCCATCCAATCCACAATTACAGCCAAAAATGTTTTCCACAGGTAAATATCTCTGCTTGTGCTTCTTAGAACCCACTTTAAATGGGAGAAAGAATGTCAAAATATCTTTAACTTTCACAAAGAGATTAAATCGTAGACATGCAATACATAAGTGTTCAACTTATAACTACTTTTTCATTCCAAACTTGAGATGTGGAACTATCTCTTCATCTTTGCACACTGGCTAAAATTCTTTTACAAACTTCATTAAGGATAATCTGCATTGTTTTGGCAACTTGAAAATTAATAGTGCTGGCCACATGTAAGTTTAGATAGAATATTGGAATATAATGTTATAATCATCCTACAACTTTAGAACACTGACTTGGTGATTAAAATACAATAAATAAAAGATCATGCATATTCATTTTTTATGGAAAAAACAAAGTCTTTACATTTTTTACATACAGTTGATACATTTCAATGGCCAAGAAGAACAATTAGGTATATGTCATTTTTACATGTGAGCAAATGGTAAGATTAGGGGAAAAATGAATGATAAAAGTAGTAATTCAGTGACTTCAACAGGTATTAGTAAATTGAAAATTGCTCCCTGCTTATACCTATTTTTCAAAGTTTAACACTGAAAAATACACATCCACTAAATTATTGCTAATGATAGTTACAATAATACTATATATTACTTGACAAATCTATCTTATATGCTAAAATTATCATATGCTCTATATTTGGTTGTTTGGTGGGTGACACAATGAATCAGAATAAGATATCACACAATTAGATTTTGTTGAATCTTTCCCTGGGTTACTGCCTCACTGCATTTCAGCATAGGGGTCTCTTCTTACTCTACTTCTCACATTTATAGATGAGATTGACACTTTTCAATTGGTGACAAGTCCAGTGGTGAACAAATATTTTAGAAAGGAATTATTTCCTCTATTGGGGGAAGTACATCTTTTTCAAAAATCTCTTCATTCTAAGATTATATTGACATCCCTTACAAATTCTCAACTAAAGTGATATACGGATGAAAGGTATTTATCTATTTAACTTTCATCTCAATTTACTTTACAAAATAAACACTAAGTCTGCAAGGGAATCAAATAAATTTGACTTGAATTGACTTCTTTGCTAAAAGGAAATCTGTGGTCTAACATCAGATTCTAATCACCTTTATGTACTCCATTCTGGCCTTCAAAATATCATTGAATTAATCAAGTTGGAAAACAACTTAGAATATCTGTATTACTTGTAAGGAGTTGGGGGTAGTCAATGAACTTTAGAATGTATAGTGTTTTCCCTGGATTCTTCTTTTGAAGTTTTTCAGTTGTTATTTTATCATTTAGATTCAGTTATCATTACAAAGTTCAATAATTTGCAACTCAATCTCCAATTATTTTGTTCAAAAGGAACTGATTTAAGTTTGTTTCTTAAATGAACAAATGAATCTTAACAGAGGTGATTTTTGTTTGCTTCCTAATTTTATTAAAGCAGTGTTAAATCTCTTATTTTTATTTGGATATTTTACTAAGCTCGTATATTGAAGCATATTTTGTGTGAATTAATGCTACAGTACAGGTCTAAAAAAGAAGTGAAGCTCTAGTTGAACTAAACTCAGTGCACTATCTGATAATTATTTAGAATATTTTCTTTTCCTTTTCTTGCCGTTTTCTTTAACGAAGAGCTATGTTAATACTTAAGTTAAAAAATGGAAAAGTAGAATGATACTGCTCCCCAAAGTTTATCCTTATACTTACTAATATTCATTTACTATAAATGAAATGGGTGCTTTGCAAAAAATAGGGAATGCCCTCAATATAATGCAGTCATATTTCCTACAAATGTCATTAGTGCAAACTATTTCTACAATATTACTACCATTGATAATCACTATTAAACTGTTTTTTTTCAAATGCTGTACTCTGTGAATATGTTTATCTCATTCCAAAATTTCTATAAAATAACATAATGCCAAAAGTAAAACAAGGATGGTCTCATCATTGAGCTCAGTATTGTTTACGTTCTAATGAACTGTATAATTTGTATCACAAATGTTAGTGTTCACCAGTTGTTGCATAGAGCTCATACCTTGAATATACCCATCTCTAATTCCTTAATAGGTCAATTAAATAATATTTTCCATTGGTTACCAAATAAATTGAATTCCATGTAACTGAATGCAACATGAAATCATCAAATGAACAGATTGCCATCAGTAAATAAAACTTGGAGTCTTGAAATAGAAAAAATATTTGAAGAGAAAAACTATAAATGTGTGTGTGTGTGTGTGTGTGTGTGTGTGTGTGTGTGTGTGAGATGTCACTTCGTTGCTGCTATAATGTCAAAATTTCTAGAGTTGAGCCACAGGGGAAATGGTTACACAGGATTAAAACTTAAGAGTAATGCTTAGTGCTGTGTGCCTGGATTTAACAACATTAACAGAAGCCTGCACAGTTAAATCCTTCTACATCCCGCTGAAAGCATGCCCTTTGGTGTCAACTTGCCTTGACAGGGTATTTTCTGGGAATCAGAAAGGTGAAATTTCTTACAGGGGTGCAAGATTAATGGCTGGAAGAACTGCATTGTCACCCATATCACAATGTGTTTTTTAAAAAGTCAAAAGGGATTTAATCGTATAGACATTTCCTGTTAGTGAATAAAGAGATTTAGTGGCTTTTGGACACATGAGGAAAAAACACATAAGTTTGTGTTAAGTTTTGTTTCACTGCTTCCTTATATCTCTTATTCATATTACTCTCTTGAACATTTACTCCTATATGTTGCTAAAAGTAAAATGGTATTAAAAATGCAAGCAGGGTGGTAATGCACACATGTGCCAGTACACACATGTACACACACACAACTCCAAATGAAATTATACCTGGAGTATATAGCAAATTATACAATATGTACACATTTATTATTTAACAGTTTCTAGAAGAGCAAGTAAAAGTAAATTTTATAACACAGAAAAATATATATACACCCTGTATTTTACTTGTTCTTATCAAGCAACATGTTTATACACTAGTTTCTATAAGTTAATGCTGTGTAACAGCATTTTAAAATTACAAAAGAAGATATCTATTAATTATCTAACCATATTGCTCTCCAATACACTTATGTAGACAGATAAGACTTGAAACAAATTTCAGTAAATTGCAGCTTAGATTAACCCACAAATGGCTATAAAACTTCTTTCAAGTAGACTCCTAGAAATTTTGAAAGGGGCTGCCTTAATTCAGTCTATAAAGGTGCTATACATAATTATATTCCTCATGTATAAAATTTTGTGGAAGTGACAGGAAGGATTTTGTTCTTGTATATGGTTAACCTCATGTTTTTATTCCATGTTGTCTATATTTGCTTCCTGAAAAAATGAAGACACTGAGAAAAAGGTAAAGATTTTAGTAAAACACTGATTACAAATTCTGTGGTTGAAACAAAGGCTCCTCTAAAGTTTAGAAATCACTGAGTTTTTCCCTTTTCCCCCTTATTTGTTAAAAAAATCTCAGGGCTAGTTACAAAGTGCAGATTCATTACTTGAAGCAGTGACATTAAAATGAAGTTATAATGGCACCATCCCATTTACCAGCTGCACCTTCATTTCTTGAAGGCTGTTCATGATCTTCTTCTGGTGACCGACAAGAGTCACTCCAAGCCGTCTTAAATCCCTGCATGAAGAAAGCACACATTGGATGTATGTATTGATTCAATGGGCAGCACACCTCAATATTTCACGCTGTATCGAGGAAAACATTGTGTAGGAACTAATGTGTCGTAGTCCCAAATTAGACATACAGGATCCAATTTTCAAAGGCATGTTCCAAAATTGTACCATGAAAATATGCTTACAGTCAATGGAATATTTATAAAGAGGAGTGATACAATATAAAGAAGCATATTATAATGATGCTTTTTCAGTCACCATTAATGCAGTCACACAGATTTTTTTTTTAAATTGCAAATTCTTCTTAAATATTTAACTAAAGGGTACAATTTCACTGAACAGTTTTAAAAATGTGGACCTACAATATTCACATACACTTTTTTGCTGTTGTTAAAAGAAGTAAGCATAAGAAATATACTTTTACAGCTAAGCAGTTGTAGAGCAAATTCTTCAAATGACTGCCAGTATATAATCATTTCTACAACAGATATATAGGAGTTAATCATTACTATATTGTTCTCATAACACTTTCAAATATTTTATTTTCATTTGGAACCCAAAGTAGCAAAGCTTTCTTCCTTTATCAAATTACATATAGGCTCTATTGGCATTAGAGCATTCTAAAGATTACACGCTATCAGAAAGACTTTTTGACCAAGATGTTTTCATATTGATTCTTTTAAACAAGCTTATTATATGAAAGAAAAATTGCAAATATTTAGGTTTCTAAACTAACTGCATTTAACGATGCTCAGGATTAGTGTCCAAGGTTTCTAACTGTAATTCAAAGATATTAATGATAATACTTCCTTAAAATATATAGAAGGCAAAATAATGATTTAGGTATCTTTAGCAATTGACAAGCATTAATTAGAAAGAAAAGCAATGAGCATAAGCACTTCAAAATACTACATGGCAAAGCTGACTGCCAGGTTAGATTGATTAGCTATTTAACTTAGCTAATTATTTTAGTAAACATATACTATAAAGTAATACTACATTTTTGTATTTAACAACTGCAGTAATTTCAGACTGCTAGAATTCTACATTGGATACAATTACTTGGAATAATGATATATATACATATATATATATATATATATATATATATATATATATATATATATATATATAACTACATACTCGAATAGCTTTTGGAACTCAAAGAAATCAATGATCAAAGAACAAAATTAAATAAATGTGTACACCAATTCTATATGTATTAATAATTGAAGTAATTATTTAAGTAATTTATTAAGTAACATAGTCTTTTTTCCTCTTTATTTTTCCTTGATTTCTGATATGGGTTAGCAAGTAGCGCGTAGTGAAAATGAAACAATTGATACTAAGAATTTTTAGAACATGAATATTAAACATTAAATTTAGAAATTATTATGGCAACAGGACTCCACAGTACCACATCAAAATACTAATAATGCTAGGTGGAAGATAATAAACAAAATTAAAAATAACTAAAAATTCATTATGTAATATAATCACTATTGTTATTTATGATAGACTAAAAAGTAGCTAGCTACAGATTAACAGAGTAAGTTAGAGTGCAATCTTGTCTCCTTGTCTCTTTTCTACAAAATCCATTTCTTTACCTTGGTCATGTAAGTACTATAGGCTAAATATTCTATATTATAGTAATCTAGCAGACTACCTGACCTCTGCTTACTAAATAATATAGGGGTTTCACCACCCCTGATTCTCTTCTGTGAGAAGACAAAATGTCTCATCATTGCCGAATAACTCCCAAGAGGCATCATTTTCCCTGAGAACCACTACTTTAAATATAAAAATAATATGAGACATTTAACTATACTCTTTTATATACTTGGAAAACAAAAAGCACTGCAATAAGATTTTCATTGATCATTTTTATGGATAAGGAAAAAGGTCCTAAAGAAATTAAATCCTTTGGATAAGGAACTACTGCATACTTTATGGCAATTCCAGTTGTGAGTTAATTAACAGTTTCATGTTTCCAAATGCAATTTATGAATTATAAAAAATTGTGTAGACATGAGTGTTCATGGGCACTCATTAGCAAGAGTAGGACCATGTAATGGAGGAAAAAGTAGTGCTATTTTTTTTTCTTTTTAGAACTAAAATTTCTTAACTTGTAAATAACCTCTATATCATATGATTAAAAAAATAGATGATTCTGAAGAATACAAGTTCAAAAGCACTGATGTAATACATATGTATCTAAATCACACATATTTTATGGGTAATCCAATGACAGAGCTCCACTTTTGAAAATAGTTATTGCTGTTTATATTTAGGACCTGAAAAGAATAGATTTACAGGTTTCCCCACTCAAATAGTATGAGCTTTGCATTATAATACAAAAACCTTAATTTGCAGTCTTTATGTGTTTTCATATTCCAACTCTTGTTTTGTCTGATAGTATGAAATTATTAGTGTGACATTTTTATTTTCACTGCCTTAACTTGTTTTATATTAAATTCAAATATAATTTAGTTCTCTGAAAAATGACTTTACCATATGAAAAAATTTCATTCAGTGCATTGAGAATTTAATTTTTCATAACATCCATATTATGCCAAAAATGAATGTCTTGAGGATTATATTTGACCAATAAAATGCAATTATACATTTTGTGTTTTCAGCAAATAGTATCTCTTCTTCTCCAGAAAAGTTCATATATCCAAGTTTTAAGTTATATTTATTTAAATTTTCCTAGTGGACTAAGCATAGACTTTAATTTCAAAGTCAATTTATGATCTTATTTTCACTGATGATGCATGTGGAAGGTCAGAGCATTGAATTTTTCTGTCTCTTCTTTCCAGTTTTTATCTTCCCTTTCTCTACTTCCTCCCTCCTCCCCACTCTCTGTTTCCCCATGGGAGAATTGGAATTATGAATGCATTGCATTACATTTTGCATATTGTCATATGTCTTTAGTAAAATATTTTTTCAAAAATCTGACCTGTCAATTCAAAACCTGTCAAAATTATTACGCAGAGATTTAGAAAATTATGATGCAATGCAATGCAATTTACATATGACTTTACACAGAGTGATTTTTCCCAAAAAGGTGTGGGGGGAAGTAGTATCATTTATGCAAATTAAAATTGTTCTTTATCAAACAATTTCTTTAAAATTTTCTTAATATTACACTATTGATACTATAAAAATTTAAATAGGAATAGAAAAAATTCTAGTAAGGATTTAATAATGTGATAAGAATCATTGGCAAATGCATCAATATATATTCTTTTAACTAGTTTCAGCTCACACTAAAGTGATGTCCAACAATTTCCACTTTAGTTCTTTACCCATCTTCTACCATATTACAGATTGACATGTTAAATGGTTAATTTTAAACAATGATGTGAAAAACTTCATAAAAAATAAAGTATTTTACATTTAGTTGAAGATTCAGACCTAGTTGCAATGATTTTTCAAAAAAAATAGTAGGAAATGGTATGTTATGCTATTTTGATCATTTTATTTTTCAGTTTAGGAAATTTTATAGCTAGGCAATTGTCAAGTGTGTCTCTACATGAGTACCATGTTAATCTTTTCATGACCACGTGTAATCTTAGGTAATACCCAAAGCCAGTTCTAATGATGATAAATTATACTTCTGAATAGGCATATGAACCGAAACATGATGAGAATAGTATTGTTACATAAAAAGTACTTTGAATGCTGTCAACAAAGCATGCTTAGTTTTAGAAAAAGTTGCAAATATAATGGCTTGTCATTGCTACGGTTACATTCCAACATTACAAAAAAAAAAAAAAAAAGAGATGGAAATACACTGATGCTAAAATGGCAGAATGGAAAAATGGAGATAACAGGAGGTGTCTAGTTGATGCTAGAGCCAATTCTTGATTATTCAGGATTTAATTTATCCATTTGTGGATAAGGCTTTCCCTTCCTTAGTCATTCTTCTCCCTTCTGCTTTACATATATATATATTTTTTTTTATTTGTTTGTTTTATAACACTGGTATTTATACCCACTAACATTGCCTGATTAGGAGAAGGGAGGAGAGCGATTAATGAATACTTACTAAGTTTTACCTTTTATGAAGTTTTATCAGCATACAAGTATAATATATGTTTGGTAAGTTTTGGTTCACTTTAATGAATCCTGATAATTATTTATCTATAGTACAAGATATTTACATTTGACAAGTGAAAATTCAACATGGGCTTGTCATGAATTTCAACAGATGAGACACTGTGAGAGTTTAAAGCATACATTTCAGCTAAATTATGAAGAACACAGAGAATAGTAAATACAATGTGCATTTAATATATAAAATACTATACATAATGACTATTAAGAAGTCTATTTGAATTAGTGTGCACAAATTTTGTCTCTGGTTTTAAATTTTTTTTCATTTTAGTAGCTTAGGATGCTATTTAAATAAATCATATATAAAACTCTTCAGCTTACACAAATAGGTCCTAATATTTAAATAATTGGATTTGCTCATTTTCTGAATAATCAAAAGTTGACAGTACTGGTCGAACCAACAATTTAAAAAGCAGCTGTGATACTGTCCTTAATTCAAAATGCGGATTCAATTTACAACTCACCTGAAGCTCACAATTCCCCTTGTCGACAATAGCTCACTGCACTTTTTTTTACTATGGTTCAGAAAGTACCACTACTGCCACAATTGTTCTAATATGGGTACTGTATACAGATAGCAAGGTTTAGATACAGAGGAGAGCAGACAAAAATGTCTAAGATTGAAAGTCAGTTTCACTGAACACACTTTGTCTCAAGATCTCATAAATTTTCATTTCCTACCCACATTAAGCCATGCAGGTCTATAAGTTGTTAGCTTTCACTCTTTCGTTTCTAAAATCATTTCTGAAAGGAACACATTTGATGGCACAGATTATAACATATTTTTCCAATTTAAATATATGACAGTTTGATCTTTTGCATTATATTGATTTTAACATTTTTCCTCCTAAGTATTTGCTACAGGTATTAATGTTATTTTTTCCAGTTCACAGATTTTATCATTCCTTCACAATAACATTGGTGATAATATTTTCATGTTTTATTATATTATACTATCTCCACCAGATTGATATTTATATATTGGTTAAGATCATGTGTCAAATCATGATGAGCATGTTTCAAGAGCTTCGTTTGCCTCTACTGATATCTGAATTTCATTCATTTGCCACAAGGATTTAATTATGGCAGACTTTTTTTTGGTGAAGCACAAGCAAAACATGCAGTTGATATTTTTCATATATTCCTGACCAAACAAGTAACTCATTATTCCCTAGCTCATAACTTCTTTAACATAATATTTTGATAAATATGTGATTACCAAATAGAGAAATGCAGTAAAAACACAATAAACAAGAAAATGTGTATTTTAAAAAGTACTAGACTTTCCAAGAAATCAGTTTCATCAGAGTAAAGGTTTTCAGGCCCAGTTTCTGAAACGTATTATGGACCCCAAGAATCTGAAGCAATTGACATAAAAAATCCAACATTGTCTGAACAGAAAGATGTTGTTTAGTTTTCTAATTTCAATTTATTCTGCCAATCAGAGTGAATAGTTGACAGAAAAAAATTTGAATGGAAGCAATAAGGAGCAATTTGCTAAAACAATATATATATATATATATATATATATATATATATATATATATATATATATTGAGAGAGAGAGAGAGAGACAGAGAGAGAGAAGAAATTGAACCAATTAAAAACTGACCAGGCAAAAATTACTAGAAAATAAAAAGGAAGTGAAGAATCCTCATAAAAAGATATAAGAAAACATTAAAGTTTAAAAGAAAGGATGCAAAATATAGAGAGTTTGGGGATAGAGGGACAAAAGAAATAAAAGAAAATAGTTAAACGATATAACAAAAAGCAAAAGCATGATACCAAAATAGTAAACACATTTATAATATTTTGAAGCCTAAAGAAATAAAGTAAAATATAGTTGATTAATGTAAAAAAGTGACTGTAACTATTTTGTGAAGAGAGAAACAAAAGGACAGAGAATGTATATACAAATATATGTGTATTATTTTAATAAAAAAAAAGAGACATTGTTTAATGCAAATAGTTTTATTATATATTTACAAGAAATCTGACATTGGGTAGAAGAAATACCTACAGTATCATTTTAATATAAAATGACAAATGACTTTAATAAATTAAAATGACCATTTTTACTGAAAATTAAATAGCAATCATGTAAAAATAGTTTTAAATTATCAGTAAAATTGTCTGTTTACTATTTTAAATATAGAATAAGTGAGTTCTCTGAGTGTCCAAAGAAATAATGGGTAATGCATATATATCATCAAGTAGGTATGATCTGGTAGTGATAATAAGAATGAGATTCAGTAAATTAAGAGATCCATCTTAATTTAATTGGTGAGTTTAGGTCTTTTTAGCTATAGATTTGAAATAAGAACAATCCTGAGAATATGATATTAAGTGGTGATAGATGATGGTACCCTGTTACCTTTTGTTTGGATAGGAAGTGAATTCAATGAGTCCAAGAATGCCAGAATAATAGAAATAGTTGGAGAGATGCTCAGTGTTCGTACTACATGAAATGATGGAATAAGCACTGTGAATTAGTGTCTTAGAATGTTCTACCATGTTCCAACCCTTACAACAATATTTTAACCTTTGAATTTGTAAGATAATGTAGATTAAGTTAGCATTATATTCACAGGTTAAAACATTATTAATGTTAATGTGATCTAGATGGAACCACTATACGACACTTAATTTTCACAAATAACAAATTTTATGCTAAAATAATTACACATACAGATTATATAATAAAATACAAACAACTTACAACCTTAAATAATTTAATATTTAACTCTAGTGATTTTTATTTAATTAGGTTTGATCAATCTTATTTTAAACGTGCAAACAGAAAAGGGCACAATTGGTTCCACTGAGATTGTACCAAATCAGAGGCAGGAGCTGATATATCCTTGGATTGTAAGAATATAAGATGCACCACTTAGAGATTAAATAAGATTCCTGCCTGGGAAACTTTGTTTAAATGATGATTACCTGATCATTATTATAGCCAAAATTTAAGAAAAATGTTTTTTTCTTTATGTAGGACTAGCCACACCAATTGTGCTTACAGCTCGTTTTGTATTTACATTCAAATAACATAGGTACCAGTATAAAAACTTTGTCAAGAAAACATCTTTCCACAACACAAAATACCAGTATTTTGCCAAGGAGTAGTTATTTCAGTTTTTCAAGTGTTCAAATGCTATTTATTTGAAGCAAAGATACTGGTCACAATTAGCATTAACCATGCAGTTGTTAACAATACAGGCTATAAAAGAGGCTTCTTTGAAAGCTGCCACACATAGACAAAGATTAACTGATTTCCTTTGACCTCATCCAGATTGGTTTCTGAACAATTTTTCTCATCCTAGCAATTATGTAAAAATTATCAGAAAATTACTCACTCCAAGGTCACCTGAGCCACAGCGTCCATTGAACTGTATCCATTTTCCATGAAAATCTCTGTATATCGACCCATTTTGATTGCTTCTAGCCATTCACCTACTGATCTGTAGGCCCCAGATCCCAGAGGGCCATGTTCCACCAATAAATTAGATACTCTAAAACATATAAAATATAATATTAAAAGTAATATTTAGCTACTTTATAAAAAATAGTATTAGTTCATAATCAGTGTATCTATAAGGAGATAAGTACAAATTTGAACAAGGGGAAATAATGCAAGGTGTAGAACAATTTAAATCAAATTTTTAAAATTAATAATTAATAAGGCTTTATAATAGCTTAACGAATACATTTTCTGTAATAAAAAAATTTATGTTAAAAAATTCCATTTCAAGATTTACATGTTATTGCTTCTTATTTTGTTTGTAAAAACACAGAAAAATGCTACTATATACTATATACTATATATATATATGCATATTAATACAAACACACATATATACAGGATAATTTATGTAAAACAATTGCTTCTGGACTCTCTAGAGAAAGTCATGCTCATTTAAGTTAATTTCGCAGAAAGACCTTAAATTATTTATTCTTTACACTCTCACATAGGGATAGTTGTTAATTCTATTAGCTAGTAGAACTTGGAAAATATAATGTAGCCCCAAATACATTAGCAAACTAAATAGAATCAATCAAACCTTGATATACTTTTAACTCTACTAAATTTATACCCCTTGGCTAAGAGTAATGATATGATAGTGATTGTAATATTTCTGGAAATGTATCTTAAGGAACTAATCAGGTAAAATTGATAAAAATATATGTTTTTCACTCATGAGAGTAAACATCAAAAACAATTGAAAGGTTCATCAATGGGAGTTTACTTAAGTAAATTTCAATCATGAGTTATAGGACAAATTAGCTCTCTTTCTATTGATATTCTCTGTACTTTCTCACCTCCATTTATACTTCAATATTCTACAATGTATTTTCCTTAAAACCAATACCATAAAAATTACTCTTGGTGAGGTAAGTGATGTCATTTATTTTGCAAAAATCTGTGAAGAATTTTCACTCAGTAAGATCACGAACCCTTTAGAAACATTCAACAACTACCAGCACCATCTCCTTGTTGAAATTCTACTTTATCTCAGTGTTTTCGAATCATTATTCTCTCTTGGGATTCATGGCATTGAATGTTGATAACTTTTTCTGAATTTCCCTCTACTTCTTTTCCTGACTTAAATTTTGGAGAGAATTAAGACTTAGCCTTGTATCTTTTTGACTCATGCTATATAACTGCACTCTAAGCAACTTCACCTCACTTTGTAATTCAAACAGCATCTATTTTTCTTGAACTTTTAGCTCCCATTTGAGACTCTGATATATTCATATGTTTACTTCATGCCTACACATTTGCATTAGACTAACACCAGCGACTCTATCAAATCCATATCCAATTGCTCCTAAAGTGCTTATCCTCTATTGTAGTATGATACTATAGTTCCCCTTTCCTGTCCCCAGTCTTCTCACTATCACTGCCTAGAACATTCATTTACTTCCACTATATTGTACATCTCACTATTTCTTTGTATCGTATGTGTCACCACCTGAGTTCATGACATAATCATTTCTTACCTGCAAATGATTCTAATTTACATTTATCCCCCTGCTCCCCACAGCTTCTGTGTTATCCTCCTAAATTCTACTCTCATTCCTTCCCTCTAAGTCATTTTTTTTGTTTTATTTGTTTTATGTTCAATATCTTTCTCTTTCAATCATGCCTTGCTCAATGGTGTATACTCAGCAACTAGCCAGCAGCATGACACAGAATAGAACCATGAATACCCCTAGAGTGAAAAATAGATAGCTTGTAGTGATTTGTAACTATTAAGTAATGGAGTACAACATTTGCTAATGATAAGCATTATGAAGGAAAAAGTTGAAGTAGGATCTTAAAGTTGAGATTATGTTAGAGTTATAATATTTGATGCAAGCAAAGTTGAGAATATGATTATGGGAAGAAGAATATAAAGCAGGTTAGAGAATAAAATGCTTGAAGGAAAAGATTTCAAAGTTTTAAGAGACATTCAAATGTTATCTGCATGGTTCCTGAAATCACTGCATTCTATGACAAGGGTAGGGATGGAAAGATAATATTTTAAGAACTAATGCCTTCTAGAATCAGGGCCTATAAATGATTAAGAATGGGATATTAAGTGAAATTTGTCATAAGTCAAATCTTTTATATAAAACCCAGAAACAGGATTCTAGATACTGCATGCAAGAAAAATATGAAAATAATTTGGAGATTAAAAAACTGCTCTCAATCTATAAAAACAATTTGTATCAAAGATGTATTTTCATTATTTCCTTTCCTTAAATTCATCTGTGACAACTTAACATAATTCAACCAGGTAGAAGAAAGAATGCATAATACTTTGCATAATAACAACAATTTGTAAGCAGATAGCTCAGGAAAAACAGAAGTAATCCTTTTTAAGAAGATGCAATTCTCCAGTTGCTACCACAGAAAGTTAATGATGCCTGAACAGAATTTGAAGAGTCATTCCTCATTTGTATTTAAAAATGACTTTTTGCCTTACAAACAAATGTCATGTCAGAATCATAGAATTTATGTAACTTTATCAAAAAATTGTTTCCATTTAGTTCATGCTAATAGACACAGTCAATTCATTTTCTAGCATGACTTTTTTTCTTGTAAAATCAGAAAAGTACCTCGAGAGTAGATAAATCTGGTATATTTGTAGTACAAATCTAACAGATGTAGTTTTTTAGAGGGCAGTTAAATAATTTCTAAGGATAAAGAAAAGACATTTACAAATACACAATATTATTTATGCACATTCAGAATAGAAAAAAACTTACTAGCTCACATAAAATTTTTCTAGAAGATGATTCATTAGCAGTTTTAAGTCTTGTTCAATTGCAAAGTAAATGAATAGTCAAATCTATGTACAAACCCCTAAGGGATATGCCAATTTTCATAAAATAAGATAGATACTATATTCCATGCTGAAAAATATCAAAGAATAATTATTTTAAATTACTGTTTTAAAATACAGAGGTGCTTAATTGGTTCCTCCTTGTCATTTTCGAGTATGTTTCCTCATCTAGTATGTGAAAAGACATAGATTGAAGAATTATATTTAAGGGTACCAATACTTGTTTATAGGCAATAATTTTTCTGAAACTGGAATATTACATTGCTAGACTAGGTGCATGTGTCAAAGTATAATAATCACTTATGAATCATTCATTGTAAAGGGGGACATTTAAAAACTACATACAAATAAACTAGGTTCATAGAATATGTATATAATATGTATTGACCACATATTAGGACACAGGGAAAACCTGAACAAGTACACAAAAATCAAAATTTTACCAACTTTTTTCTCTGATCATAAAAGCATTAAACTAGAAATTAACAATGAAGAGAAAGCAAGAAGAATATCCAATACGTGGAGACTGAACAATATTCTACTAAATGAAAAATGGATAATGGAAGAAATTAAAGAAGAAATTAAAACCTACTTCGAAACAAATGATAAAGAAGACACAACATTCCAAAATGTCTGGGACTCAGCAAAAGCATATCTAAGAGGAAGGTTCATAGCAATACAGGCCCATATCAAAAACCAAGAAAATATCCAAAGAAAAAACCTCATATCCCAACTCAAAAAATTAGAAAAAGAACAACAAGAAAAGCCAAAGCCCAGAAGAAAACAAGAAATAAGAAAAATAAAAGAAGAAATAAATAACATAGAGAACAAAAAGACTATTCAGAGGATCAACAAAACTAAGAGCTGGTTCTTTGAAAAAATAAATAAAATTGACAAGCCCCTCGCAAAGCTCACAAAGAAAAGAAGAGAAAAGACCCAAATAAATAGAATCACAAACGAGAAAGGAGAAATCACCACAGACACAAAAGAAATT
>PVHY01015956.1:0-34853 GCA_004024945.1 Uropsilus gracilis
CCTTCCTTCCTTCCTTCCTTCCTTCCTTCCTTCCTTCCTTCCTTCCTTCCTTCCTTCCTCTTAAATATCTTTCATTCCTTAATGCAGAGTTGGGGAAACTCTAAACCCTCTATCCTTATATACTTGGGAGTATTTTATTTACTTGTTTATTTTTAGAGTCTAGGTCTTGCTATGTTGCCCGGGGTGGTCCCAAACCCACGGAATCAAGTGATCCCTAGCCTCAGCCTCCCAGGGAGCTGGGATTACAGGCATGCACCACCACACCCTGGTTTTTTTTTTTTTTTTTTTTTTTTAAGAATAGGTCTTGCTATGTTGCCTGGGGTAGTCTCGAACCTGCAGACTCAAGTGATTCCTAGCCTCAGCCTCCCTAGGCTGGGATTAAAGACGTGCACCACCGCACCTGACTAGACTGCCTTTCTCTTACCCTGAACATCCACCCTATTTAACACCCACTTGTAATACATAAAAGAAAACTAGTCTTCCTTTCCCCTGTCCTCTTTTGTAACTGCAGTTACCAAATTCCCAGAGATCTGGTGAGAACAGTCTTCATAGACTATTTCTGTTCCTCTTCAGCCCATCAGGAGACTGGACTAGTTCGGCTCACAGTTCCAGCATGTGAGGCAAAAGTAACTTTAGCCAACTTGGTGACTGGTGTCACTGCTGCGTCTAGTGACAGTGTCATCTTAGGCAATAAATGATTATATAACAATGAAATGGGTATTTTTTTGTAAGGGAGATGCTTGAGCCATTTCTAACAAACGTTCCCATTTGGGGCTGGCCTGATACATCACGTAGTGAAATCACTCTACACTTGATCTTAGCCAAAAGGCCGAGAAGCGATACATAGTGATTCAGGACTAAAAAGTCTGAACTTCCCAGGACAACTTTTTACATGAGTTTTCCTGAGTTATTAAATTTATAGAAACTATAAAAGCCCACAAAACTACCACCTCTTCATTGAGTCTATGAATGAAATTTGTAGGTGATTTTGTACAAGCCGATGTCACTCGTACGCATGAAATCTGGAGGTGATTTCTTTGGCACTGCAGTCACGTGTTTGGCACGTTGCCTGGGGACGGGAGGAAGTCATTCCCAGCCCCCTAGCCTGGCTGCAGGAGCTGCGGGGCAGAGCGCAGTGTTGGGAGCTGAGAGAGAGAGAGCAGGGAACTCAGGCCAGCCCAAGAGTAACTCCCTTCCTAACAGGTATGCCTGGGGGCTGGCAGAGAGAGAAGGGGCAGGGTGAGAGGGGAGGATATGTACCATGGACAGGAAGATATAAATACACAGAAGACAGATAAAGGATAGTGGTATCCTAAGCAAAAAGAAAAGACACAAGGGCAAAACAGCTATATAGTCTTTACTTTGCAAAAACCAGATTTATAACCTCTTTTCTAGACCAAGGGGCATAACGGTGGTGTGTGTGTGTGTGTGTGTGTGTGTGTGTGTGTGTGTGTGTACACGTTAGAGGTACGTGCATCTGAGAAGATGTGATCCTATGCCTCTGAATCTTATATGGGGTATAAATCAATGTTACTGCAACAAAAATGAAATAATACATTATAAAAAGATAAAGCTCCTTTCCCTAAAATAATTAGATAATAAAATACACAAAATACTCAAACACTGAGATGCCAGTAATTCCACTCCAGGGAATTTAGTCTAAGAAAATAATCAAGGGAAATAGTAAAGCTATTCACATAAGGTGATGTGTGAGGATGGTTCTTGTTGGGTTAACTGATGCCAGTGAAGTTCAGAAAAGCAGCATATGCCTCATCCAGAACAACAGAAAACAGAAACGAGTCAAAATATTTTGAAGAATAGAGTACAGATTACATGGAAGAGTCTGGAAAGCCATAGATCTAGCAGATTATATGCTCCTATTTATTTTTCTGACGACTTTACGCTTCCTTCTTAAAAGTTTCAAAAACTGATAGCGATTCATTTCAAGACGATATGCTCAACACAGGAGGGCATTCTTTTTCACGTAAATAGAAGAATTCCAGGTGACAGAGTCCTAGTACACATTTCACGTCCACTCAGAACTCTGAACCTTGTAGAGTACCTTGAAAGTTGCACAAACACATCAGATTTCACTCACAAATTGTCTTACTGAATTTCCATGAACACATTCTCAGTTGGGAAAGATATTTTATTGTAAGGTGTTCAAACATTGTGATTCCTGCTTCAAGTCTCTTAAAAAAGTCTCTTGATTCCATATGAACAAGTACTCCTAATTGTGCACACACATGTTGTTAAAGAATGTACTTTCATTCCAGACAAAGCTGATGCTCTTATTTAAAGCAGGAACACTTTCCACTTGTAGATACATTTCTGCAACTTCATTTTATATGGTTTCAAAGTAATCATTAATAAGATAGAGCAGGTAGAACATAAAGTTTATGTAAAGGATGATCCTAATTTTATATAAAATCCTTGCATGCAAGAAAAAGTTATCAAAATAAACCAGAAACTAAAATGTTTTGAGTATTTGGATATTACATGTGATGATTATCTTTTCCCTGCTTTGCAAAAATTTCTAGGCTTTTCTAGCCAATGGCTATTATTTCTGGTATAATAAAAATAAAATCAAGAATAAAGGAATCAGAATGCTTCAGAGTAGATGAAAATAGAAATAAACAACTGTTTATAAATCTGAACATCAGACACAAAAAGTAAAGAAGAAATGCCTCCACAAATCTGGTAACATATCATTTCTTTACATAAATAACATTTAAATAGAGGCCCAGAATATGTGTGGTCACTGCTACTCTACAGCCTGCACAGCTTGAAATATAATCAACTTTAATTCAATTTATAATCCAATATTTTCAAGAAGACTTTTTAAATGACTCGGAAAATAATCATTACCCAAACCAACAACTTCTGAAGTTAAAATGCAGGATGATTTTGATGCCTTTGGTTTTTGAACCAGTTCTCATTTTCAGTACTTGTACTTACATATAAAAGCCTGAGCTTTATGATGGCTCATTACAGAAAGCAAAATCAAGATAGGCAGTCTAATGTATTTAGAAAAGAAAGCTAATAGAGCTATTCCAAGCGTCAGAACATGTCTGAGTGAATGCTTATATAAACACATAAAATAGTGTGGTTTTTTTTTTTTTTTTTTTAAATTCAAAGCCAAACAGAAACCCTCCTCCTTTGGGTAAACATCTCTAGATATTTCTGCAGCGGCCCTAACCCTGAGAACAGCTAGTATTTGTGAATTCTGACCCCACATCGCTATGTGCACTTTAGAGCCACAAATTTACATTCTATCTCCAAACATCTTCAGTGAAGAATGCTATTGAGCAGACCAGCACAAGACAAGGTTAGCAAACTAGAAAGAGGGGAGAGCAAACCCATTCATTCAATTGTTAGGAAAGAATGCATTCAGACCTTGGAACTATTTATGCTGAGAACTCTATGATTCTGGCATCTTCCCCTGGGCCAGATCCCCTGCTGAGAATGTGAAGGGCCCTCCCTGCCCTTGGCTGCCTTCTCAAATCCAGCTGGAGCCAGGAGCAGAGGACAAGCCAACACCCACTTCTTTGTGGACTCCTGAATGCTCTGAACGCGAGCAGACCCTGAGATGAAAACAAACTGGGAAAAAAAAAAATACTCACCACCTTACAACTATTCTAGAAAGTTACTTTTCGTTATAGATCAGTCAACGTTTCCTAGTTAACACACTCAGAATACTTCTTTTCCCGGCTTGCCCGCAATTAATTCAATTTCTGGGAATAATGCAGATGAGATTCAATGAAAGCCAAATGGCAACACTGTTCATGAATATGAATATAAATCGCTGCAGAGAGAAACCTATGCAGTTATGGAATTAGCATATGCATAAGGGAGCAAGAGTGACTGCGCTCGTTCACAAATACGACTGTCCACTGAAACCCTCCAGCATCCGTAGGGGGACGGCGAGCACAGCAGGCTGACCTGGCCACGCGGTGCACCTGGTGGACTCCCCGGGAATTCACGGCTTGAATGGGCACCGCCTCCCAAGTCCTGTCGTTTATTTCCAAGTCATTTCCCTGGCCATCCTGGCACTGTCACAGATTCGGGCCTGTAGGTTGCACGCAGGGAGAGCTGTTTAGAAAGAGGTTTTGAGAAAGGTAAGCCTCAAAGTTCAGAAGTAACTTGGTGAAAGAGAAGTAAGGGTGGCAGCTTGCCTTCTGGAAGGTTAGACACAGGTCCGCTTGGAGAATGAAGGCGCTTACACCTCCAGCAGAAATCACTGCGACATCTGCACCGATAAATGGTGGCACATCCGGGAATTGAGAAAAATACAAAACTCGGAAGACAGAAAAAAAAAAAATCTCCTTTCAATGTCAGGTGGAGTAAAACCACGCAAGGGTGAGAGAAGAGAAAGTACTTTGTTTGACTTACTGCTCACTTTAATTAAAGTGACTCAGCGTAGGCCGGGCACGGTGGCTCGTGCCTGTAAGCTTCAGCCTATGAAGCGGCCGGGGCTAGGGATCGCGGGTCGAGTCCCGCCTGGGGCCCGTAGCGAGACCTAGTTCAAAAAAAAAAAAAAATAGCTGGGCGTGGTGGTGCGCGCCTGTAATCCCAGCTACCTGGGAAGCTGAGGCTGGGGATTGCTTGAGTCTGTGGTACCCCGGGCAACAGGAGCCTGTGGTTCCACGGGCAAAAATAACAAGACCTAGTCTCAAAAAAAAAAAAAAAAAAGAAAGAAAGAAAGAAAAGAAAAGAAAAAAGAAAGTGACTCAGTGTAGTGACAGGCTAGTTGGCAGATTTCTGTCCAGCAAGGATGCAGCAGAATTTCTGTTCAGAGCTGTAACTCCCAGCTACAGCTTGTTGCCCTAGAGGAAAGAGGCCAGTTTGGGGGATACAACCCGGTAATCTTAATGTAATGTATATTCAACTGTTCCCTAAATATTTGTTTATCTTACTAGTTCCTTTATTAATGAATCCGTTAAATGAAGTCTTTGATATTCATTTTATATTTGGGACAAGAATTACATTATCATTGAATTGGATGCGAGCAAGTAGACAACGATTTCAATGTTTATGCTTATGGTGAATTACCTTGGCTGATCTGAATATGCAAATCGCATGCACCTATTAAAACTTTTTATCTTGTTTTCCTCTGGGTGTCTCTTTAGGTTGCACTGTTTTGCTCAAAAAAAGCAAGCAAGGCAGGTCTAATGTTGCTTAATGTGATGATATAATAAGCGTGATCGCATTCTTTTCAGAACATTATTAACTAGAAAGACATTCAGCTATACTATGTATTTCTAAGCTTCCTCCCATGTACGGCATGGTTTCGGAAATAATAACTTGCTTGTGGGTTCACTGGATCCAACAAGTCCAAACAGTAGATTTTCATGAAGCAGAAAAAATTCCTCCACCCATAATTCGCATTAACGTGAACCGCTTTCACGACAAGGAACCAGAGGGCTTGGCGGGCCCACAGGATTATGACATTAGATCAAACAAGCTTGGAGGCAGGTTAGGACATCAGCTTGACAGCCGCTCAGCAGCTTGCCAGGGTGACAAGCGCGGGGAAGGCAATCTGCTGGAAGACACAAAGACGCTGTCAGACGTGAAGAGACTGTTCTCCGATCTGGGTGGGCGGAGGCCTCCAAGAACAAGAAGACAGAAGAAGGTCGTGTTGGATGCACCGTAATTGCGGAACCGGCCCGGGCAGGTTGGAATTTCATCGGCGCTGCCGCCATCTTCGCTGGGATGAGTGTGTGGCCTGCGCTGGCACTTCGCAAAGGCCTCGTGCACGAGGATCTATCTGCACGGCAGCTTGTTAAATGCACGTTGTTTCCGTAGGTCTGGATGGGGCCTGAGACCCACGTCACGCGGAGACCACTTGGCAGGGCACAGAATGTGACCGGCTCACTGCTAAGTCGCCGAGATGAGCTCCGGTCCTCGTGTTCCCCGTGGAAGCCCATGCTGGTTGGAAGGTCAGAGAAAGGAGCAAAGACTTCTGAATGATGTAAGTGCAGATGTGATCATGGTTTTACAGCTTTGGAAAGCCCTAAAGTGGTCTTCTGACGTAGAAATGCTTGTGTGCAAAGAGCTGGGCGAGATTCTTTCAGACCTGCTGATAAGAGCACCCACATCTGGAACCACAAGACCAGGAGACCAGCTATGAGACAAGACTATGAGACCAACCGTAGTGATGAGCTGCGGTGAGAGGCTCCACGTACGGCCGCTCTGGGTCACAGTTCCCAGACAAACCCCTGGTCCAGAGACGGTGCAACACGAGTGGGTGAGAATCCCTCCTTTGCCACTGGGGAGAAGAAAGCCTCCGAGATGTGGCTACGGCCCCATGGCACAACTGTCCACTTCGAGAGGGGCCGTGAGCCAGAGCAACTGCCTGCCGAAGCTTGTCCCTATAGGGGAACGTCTCCACTGCCAGTGGCGGGGAGTTGGGTTCCCAATGCCCGATGCCAGGCCCAGCGGGCTCAGAAGCAGCATGATGGGACAGACCTCAGAATGGAGGAGGCAGCCAGCGTGAACGAGGAGGCACGCAACTCGTGAACACACTGGCTTAGCGAAAAGGCGGCCATCATCTCCTCCACTAGGAAGCGCAGAAATCAAGGATCCTGCAGAATCATGCCACACACCTGCCCAACAGGAGGTTTCCGACCTGCTCGGCCTGGTGACCTGCTAGAGATCCTGGCTCCCCGTCCCGGAGATCCGAGCAGCCTGGTCTGCTGCATCGCAGGAGCGCAGGTCCTCACCCAGGGAAAAAGGACATTGCTCCAAAAAAGAGAAAGACAAGACCAGTAGGCCAGGTACGGACTGACAGCTTGCAGGAAGAGGAGTCAGGGTGCCCGGAGCGGGGGAGGGGGGAAGGGGATCAGGGTGGTAGTGTAGGGGTGCACTGTTAATGGGAAGACCATACCTAAGGGGAACAATAACTGCATAAATACGACCAATATTGTGTAAATATAAAAAAATAAAATAAAAATAAGCGGGCAGACCTATCCCAGGCCTTTGACACTCACCTGGGGAACGACTATTTGACTCGAGTCCCGGTTCCCCAGGCAAAAAGAGAGCACCCCCGGAGAACACTCTTTAGCCCTGAGATCACAGCAGGAAGGTCAGTGGTCAGCAGCTCTGCAAGAGGGGCTGTCTGGCCCCAGCCGGCTCCCCCTGGAACCACGCTTCCCACGCAATATCATGGTGATGTCACAGTGTGATGTCACTGTCCAGCTCCTGGCAGGAGTCATTAAATTGAAGATGCAAGGGGAGCTGGCAAGACACGGCTCAACCTGAGTCGATCTGAAATGGAAAACCCACGCAGTGGTGGCTGGGCTGCAAAGAACTGTGTGTGCAGCTTCTCAGGAAAGAAGTCTCCGTGTTGCTAAGCAAGTTGGCATGTCAATCATAGGACTTGCGCTGATGCTGGACTTTGATTGGATTGCTCACGCCGGGGGTATTTGGAACCCAGATTCGAATTGGACAGGTTTCTTTCTGCATCTCGTCGTGCATCAGTCATTAGGAGGCCCCAATACTAGCGCAGAGATCCTAGAGTGCTGGATTGCTTACTGCTGGTTACCAGAACATGGCCCCTTGCATTTTCCAGACCCTTCCACCTGCTACTTCCAGACCCTTCCAACTGCAGAGCAAATTCCACTGCAGCCCATTCTCAACCAGCCCACACATATTTAAAGAGACAGATGCCTGAGTCGATGGAATGCAACTGCAATGAACTGGTTAATAGGCATGCTCTCTAGGCACCCTTCAGTAGCTCAGTTGGTGGAGTGGAGGACTGTAGCTGGGACAATAAGCATGCTGTGGTCCTCACGGGAGACACTTCCTGCAGAGCAGAACTTGGCTCCAAAGAACGTTTCCATTGGACTTCTCGGTAAAGACTTGGCGTTTTTATGACAAGATGACGCTGAGGTCTCCATCCTGCAGGGTCTAGAAGGAAGACCACAGAGAAAGGAGCAGCCTGCTTGACCTGCTGAGCCATCAGGAGAGGCTGAAAACCAAGGGAACATTAAAGAATAAACCAGTATGCACGTGTATCGCCAAATACGGAAGCAGGTGAGAACATGCATTGAGGACAATAACCTAACTTTGAAGCAAAAGACGCAGGGTAGGGGAATGGTCCGTTTTCAGAATCAACCCAAATGTGAGTATTTTCCACGTCACCTCACTGAAAACAGACAATGGGTGCATTTTCCTATGAGAGGGTCTAGGTAATCACTTTCCGGAAAGTATAGGCATTCGTACCAAGGTTTTTAGACAAAGAACATAGTGTCTCTGGGGTTTCAGAGACAACTGTGAAATAAAATTGTTCCACCTGCTTGGAAAAACAAAATGACCAGCCTTGTTTTGCAGACTATTCCAGTGATATCCATATGGCTGCGCTGTGTTTTCTGATGAGTTTGGACAATCTCAATGATAGACTTGTTACTTCCCTATTGGTGAGGATGTGTTAACTGAGAAGGTGCACTCATGTGACTTTATGACAACGGGAAAATGAGATTCAGGCTACAAAGACTGTGCAAAGCTTGGTTTTCACAAAGTGGCGAGAGTTCAGGGGGGTGGAAACCAAACTGCCATAGACCCCATGCCAAGCAATAATGTTACGTAGGTCAAAAACCGTATCAGGGCTACCACTGCAGGAAGCCCTGCGTGCATTTAAAGATATGATTCACAGTGACTTTAGTTCCTTTCCCAAGAGGACATCAGCTGTAAACACAGACCTCAGTAGTGTTTTGAGATCATGAGGGGATTTTTGAGGTGCAAGCTATGTACCTCACTTCTCTACACCTGTGGTCACACTGCTAGCACAGCATCTTTGGCTCAAGAGACTGATTCACAGGCAGTTTCATGGCCATGATGGACCAAGAGTTCATTTGCTCTGGAAGCTGGTTAGATGCTGCTATGTGCTGCTATGCTCTCCAAGGCCGCTTGGCCCACTTTGACCCACCCCATCCTTTAAAGGGAATTTATTTTTGAATAGCCCTGCAGAAAAGGCATGGACGGATGTTAATTCTGGTGAGAAATTAGTTTCCTTTTTCCATCAAGTTTGGGATTCAGGGTTACAATGACTAAGAGGAAATTTTGTAAATCAATGGTTTGTGAATTTTAAAATTGATTCCCCAACAATGAAAGGACAAAAGGCAGAAGCTTTTTGAAACCATGTATTTGCTGCAGTGCCAAAACCCACATTAAGTGCTGGTTTGTTTAAAAGGGGGAAGGGAGGGAATAAGACAGGACCAGGAGAGAAATCACAAGAAATGCAAGTACCCAGTGGAAGAAGTTCTCTCTCACACAGCAAAGTCTAAAATGTTCCTTCAGTTCTAAGAAATCCTCATGTAAGTAAAGGAGCTCAAATATTGATTTATGTAATTATGTGCTTTTCTTTTCAATTGGCTACTAATACCAGGAAATATACTGAGCGAGGCAAAATAAGACAGGAACCATTAAATAAGAATAGTTGTTTTCATCAAAAAAAACAAAACAAAAACAAAAACAGTCAAGATCATCATTAACAGTGCAATTTGGGGCTCTCTGTCCATAGCCGACACTCCCGTCCCCCAACATTATTACAACCGATGACAAAGAGTGTAGCCACTCTGCTCCCTGCCTCTCCTCCCCCACGTCATGCACATCTCTTCATGATGGCTGAACAGCACTTTCTTCATGGCTACCTAGCATCCCACTCTATAGAAAGACCATACTTTATTTAACTAGCTCTGATTGAGGGACTATAATTCTCACTATTTGCCATTGAATGCATTAATGAGCATCTCAGAGCAGTAAAAGCTGGGGTTCTGAAGTCGAACTGCTTGGTTTTAAACCTCAGTTCAGTCTCTCACCAACTCCAAAGTCTTCGTCAGATTACTTAACTTCTCTTTGCCTGTTTGTAAAAGTAGTATCATAAAAGTACCACCTCATAGGGTTTCCATGAGGGGCTCTGGGAGGTAGTGAAGGTATGTAAAGCACTTAACAAGAAGCACATTATATCGTTTTATATTTACTTTGTATTTGTGAATCATATGCTTCAGTATAAACTAGAAACTGGCTAGAAGCATGGAGGTTATGAATGTATACTTTAGATCTAATATGTTCTGCATAAAGCTCTTCCTCCCTCCCCCGAAATCTAATACCAATGGATTAGCCACAAATTTTAAGATGAGCCATCCTTGCTTGGCAGGTCTGAGGTCTGGAAACTCACTGCCAATGTGACCCGGCTGGCCACATAGGTCTGTAGGAGCTATGGTGACCCTCCAGCTCAGGACACTGAACAGAACAGGGAATTCTGTATCAGAAAAGAATCCTCAAACATGAAGATGGAATAAAGACATTTAAAGTGTAGAAAAACTAATGATCCACAATTTTAGCAGGGTCATGCTAAAGGGAATACAAAATAGAGTAATTGAGGAAAAGAAATGAAATGCCAGGTGGAAGAACAGACTGCAGGAAAGAATAAGGAGCAGTAGGAAGAATAAATATGCAACTAAACAAAATGAGCATTAAACACCAAATCCAATGTCATTTATTAACCTACTCTTCCAAGAAAGTGGTGAAGGTACTAATTTCCATGTTGTAATCACTGAATTATTAAAAGGTAACAATAAAATTGAAAAGACTTTACAATAAGGTAACAGGGACAGGGAAAAGAGAAAAGTTCAATACCTGATTAATACAAAAGACAGCAGGAATGAAATAAAGAACAGATATGTGTTGGGAGGGAGCGGGGGAGTTAAAAAAGAACAATATGGTAGATCAAATCAAATGTATCAACTTTACATGATGGGATAATGGACTATATTACTGAGAGGGAACTGTCAAAATTATAAACAAAACTTTGCTTCTACATACTCGCAAAAACACAGCAAATAATTCACACAAAAATACAAGAACCAAGAAAAGTTGAAAGCAAAAGGATGACAAAAAGTTTTGCAAATATAACCAAGAGAACACTGGGATTGCTGGATGAATCCTAGATGACAGAGACTTTAAGGCAAGAGATATGAGCAAAGATAAAGGAGGACATTTCCTTAAGAGTCAATCTATCAGAGACAATTTAAAAATAACATGGCTTCAAAGGAGTTCAAAATACTTGAACGAGAAAATAAAACTAAAAGGGGAAATAAATTCACAATCATCATAAAATCTTTTATACACTTTCTCAACAATTTAGAAATTAAGCAGAAAAAATTTGATAAGGATATAAAAAATGGAAATGTGCAATTTAAAAATTGATCTATCATAAAATATTGCATGTACAATTACACAAAACACATTGAAAATTTGTACAAATTAGTCATAGGCTGGAAAGTAAAGCAAATTTTAATAAATTTCAAGAAATGAAAATCAAATAGAGTATCCTCATTGACTACAGGGAATTAAATTAAAAATGAATTTTAAAACTTTAACTAGAAAACCCCCAAATATTTGGAAATTTAAATAATGCATTCTCAGTAACACAATATGAATTCCACAGTGAATTCCACAATATGAAAAAAGATAATATATAATGACCAAAGTATGTGAATTTAGAGAATGTTTTTAATTTACTAACAACAAAAAACAACACTAATACTTGTAGGATTAACATATTTTTAGAGGAAAGGGAGATCCTTAAGTGATCTACTAGAAAAGAGAGAAGGATGAGAAAAATAGTAAGAATCTATATCAAACAAGAAAAAAAGCAGAGCAGATTAATCCTGAATAAAAGATTGAATATAATAAAGAGCAAAATAATAAAGAGCAAATAATAACAAAGAGCAAATAGTCATGTGTACAATAGAGAAAATTAACAAGACCAAGAGTTGGTTCTTTGAGAAGACCAATAAAGCTGATAAACTTCCATAAAACTGGTGAACAATCAAAATTAAACCTCAAATGAAAACAGAAAATGTTATAGACTCTACAGATATTACAAGATAATGAGACTTTGAAACAACAATGGTACTTAATTTGACAAATGAGATGAACTAGACTATATCCTAGTACACAACCTACACTGATAAAGGAAAATGTAGAAAACATTAATAGCTCTTACATACATTGGGAAAATATAGAATGAACAACCTTTTCCCCAAAGTAAACATATTTCAGGGCCAGTCAGATTACTGATAAATTCTTTAAAGAAAAAAACTAATATAATCTTAGAGAAATTCTTTTAGAAAACAGAAAGTTTCTACATCATTTTATGAAGACGGCATAACCTTTATACCAAACCAACAAGATGAAAATATCATATACCAATCTCTCTCATGGCTATAGTTATAAAAGGTCAAAACAAACAAACAAACAAAAACAACAACAAAAAAAGTTCAAAACATATCAAGAAAAAGTGAATTCTACAATATGAAAAAAGATAATATATAATGACCAAATCGAGTTTATTCCAGACATACCAAGTGAGTTTAATAATAAAAAATCAATTTTAACTTACCCAAGTAAAAAAAGTCATATGATAATCACAAATGCAAAACATTACTCAATACCATTTATGCATTTAAAAAAGACTCAGAGTAAATAAGGAATAAAAGATACACTGATAAATGGTATTTTAAAAAAAAGCCCATACAATCAGCTTCAGTATTTAAGGATGAAATATAAAACTTTCTTCATTTAGAAACAAGAATGATTACAAGATCATTTCTAGTCAATACCATACTGGAGAGCCAAAGTCCATATGACAAGGCAAAAAAAAAAAAGTCTCGAGAGAGAAAAAAGTAAATCTGGCATTATTTATTGATGACATCATTGTATAAGTAGAAACTTTCAAAAGATATGTATATAACTATTTAATGAATTATCAAGATCACTGGATATATCAATGCACAAAAATCCATTCTATTTCCATATGCCTGGGCCACAGATAATCCTAGACAGCAAATTATAGCATCACTGAGATAAACTGAGATAAACTGAAGATCTGCATAGAAATATGCCCTACATCCATATAACTGGAATAGTCAACATTGCAAAAGCTGTCTCCCAAATTGATCTATGGACTCAATTTTATCCCCATAAAAAGTTCAGCATTGGGAAAATGACAGGCTGATTTCAAAGCATATGTTGCAATACAAAGGACCTAGAATAATAGAGATAATTTTGAAGAAGAGCAAAATTGGAGGGCTTTCAATACCTGACATTAAAATGTATTACAAAGATACAGTGAGTAAGAGTGGAATGGGCTTGGAGATAAGAAAAGCTAATTGAATAGAGTGAAGGGTATATATAGAAAGAATCAGTAGCCATTTGATTTATGACAAAGTTGATGCTTGTGAACGAAGGACAAGCCTTTCAATAAATGGTCCTGAGTATACTGGCTATTCCTTTTGAGCAAAAATGATCACAAAATCGATTCCAAGCAGATTGTAGACTTAAATAATAAAACTTCTCAACCCAAAGAGAGTATCTGCATGCTTTGGAGGAGGCAAACCTATCTTAATCAATACATAAAAAGTTGTAACTAGAAATAAGGATTGATAATTAGACTGTGAACATCTAGTGCTCAAAGATAGCACTAGAAGAGGAAAAAGGCCAGATGGGAAGAGAAATTTGCATTACCTCGATTTGACCAGTTAGTCACCAATAAATTCATCAAGAAAAGACAAGTAGAATGATAAAAAATGGGCAAAACAAATAGGCACCACACCAAAGAGAATCCAGCAAGAGGATCCAGAAAGGAGACAGATGTCATTATTCATCAAAAATACCACAATAAAACCACCATGAGATACAGCTACCTACTCACAAGAATGGCTGATTTATTAGCAAGAGCAGGAAAGGACGGAGGCAACTGGAAATCCGTATGCTACTAACACAAATGTGCATCAGCACAATTCTTCAGAAATACAACAGGCTGTCCTAGAGCTAAATGTATGAACACCTGACACTGATTCTGTGCTCACACTCAACAGTGAAGATGTACATGGTTGCTCTGGAAGGCAGGATAGGAGCAAGCTTCTGGCAGCATCATTTATAAAGTCTCAAACTGGAAACAACCCGGTCACTTCTGTCCTTCAGTCAGAGAACGGACGAAGCATGCTATAAGCATAGAGTTTAATACTGCGGAACTACAGAAATCCATGGACCAAAGCTACATCACCCAACAAGACTGAGTCACCACAAATAAAATAGTAAATGAAAGAAACCCAAGGCAGAAAAATACACAGGGTGTAATTCCACTGATGTGAGGTTTAATGAACATTTGATATCAGAAATCTGGGTTGGGGGGTGAGAGGTGTACACCTGGGAGAGAAACAGAGAGACGGTGTGAGGAGCACATCTGAGATACCGGCAATACTTTGATAGTCACCTGGGTGGT
Organism: Uropsilus gracilis; assembly: GCA_004024945.1. Taxonomy (NCBI): domain Eukaryota; kingdom Metazoa; phylum Chordata; class Mammalia; order Eulipotyphla; family Talpidae; genus Uropsilus; species Uropsilus gracilis. The sequence continues at coordinate 14,291 of PVHY01015956.1, forward strand.
GAGTACTTGTGTTCAGTATCGTGAAAATTAACTGAGCTGTGAATTTATCATGTGTCTGCTTTCTTCTTTGCACCGTGAACTACAAATTTAAAAAAAAAAACAAAAAACCACAAACACTTTTTCAAAGTTTCTTCTTTTGAACAACAAAACAACGGAGAAGCTAGAATTAAACCCCAAACTTCCTGTCCCACACAGTTAACACTATGATCTCCACCTGTCCTCCAGGAGTTACTTCTATCGGAGACCTAGGCACCAAATTCTCTATGAAATTCTTAAGTTTTGAGGAACGGTAGCACTTCCTCACCTCCTGGCCCACACAGTCACATCATCAACCCCTTTATTAAATGAAACGGGCAACGCAGGAGGCAATGGGTCTTCAGACATCTCATCCGGGGCCTTGGCACTCTCCTAAGCACTTGTCTCCAAGGAGCCTCCAGAGTTCACCACTGTCCCCTCCATCACACTGTCCCCTCCCCCACATTCACTGCAGAGTTCTAGAAGTTCAACAGGCAACCAATAGGCATGCAGAGTCTTCCACTACATTTCTTTCACGGGCAAAACCACCTACAGTTGGAAGAAACATGCTGGCTGTATGACTGACCTGGTCTCCTGTGATAAACGGACGTTCAAGCAAATGGACAGAACCTGTCACATCTGACTCAATAAAGGACAAAAAAGAATTGTTTCCATGTTGTGCTATTTTAAATAATACTGCAGCCTCATTCAAATGTCTGCATCTATTTGTTCAACTATTGTTTAGGAGGGGGAGGAGGAAAGAGTTTATTCAACTAAGTTGATTTTGTTCCTCTTATGATTGGATTCAATTTAGAAAGAAGGCTTTATTCTCAGGGTTCAGTGGTTAGCTGCATAATCCCAGCAGATCATGTCATCTGTCCTGTGTCGCACCAGCAGGACAAAGTAGGAATACTTTAGAAAGATGCGGTGAAAATATAGCACAAGTGTGCATCAGTGTCTGTGAGGATGGCGTGGCAACAGTGAACAAGAGCACCAAGACTGGTATACACATTTGCCTGAGAGGCCAAGAAATCCTCTTTTTTTGGAAATTGATTATATGTACATATTTTTTTTTTCTTACATTGCAGTGTGCCCCAAATTTCTCCTACCACCATGTCACTCGTGAATTGTCATCCTATTCACTTGCGCTGAACCCTCCCCTGAATTCTCCCTCCCTCTCTCTCTCCTCCCTTTCCCTTTCTGTATGCTAATTTAGTTCCATTATCAGCTTCCTAATTTTTAACATTTTCTTGTCTTTTGTTTTTGTTTCCCCTACATCCCAATAAAAGTGAGGCCATCTGGTATTTCTTTTTTTCTTTCTGGCTTATCTCAGCTAGCATGATTCCTTCCAGCTCCATCCATCTTCCACAGATGACATGAGTTTGTCTTTTTTATTGCTGAATAATACTCCATCATGTACACAGACCACAACTTTTTTGATCCATTCATCAGTTTTTGGGCATTTGGGTTGTTTCCATATCCTATTATAACCTATATATATTATATTATATATCCTATTTATTGCTGCAATAAAGCTAGGAGTGCAAGCTTTCTTTTGAATTCATGTTTTTGTATCCTTTGGGTAGATTCCCAGAAGAGGGATTGCTGGATCAAATGGTAGCTCCATTTTAAGCAGTGTGAGGATCTTCACGCAGCTTTCCATAGTGCTTGGACCATTTTGCATTCCCACCCGCAGTGTAAAAATGTCCCCTTTTCTCCGTATCTACGCCAGCACTTCTTGTTGCCCGGTTTCCAAGAACCCTTTTTATAAATCGTGTCATAAACAGGAAGATCTGGTCCACCTTAGAAGAGCAGACTTCACAAGCAAAATTGGAAGGCAGTGTGTTTTCCATTCAGAGAGGCCCACGGTAAAAAGAGAAACGTTTCCCTCTGATGAAATGGTCTCACCTGCTGTTCCGAAAGCAGGAATGAAAGAAACGTCAAACGAGTGTCCACAGCAGGTGGAATCAATCTCATTCTTAATTTACAGTGACCGGAACTCACCTGCAACACAGGGCGACACCTAGCAGTGCTAGACCCCACATCCTGGCTGTCCCCTAGGGGGCCGGTTCTGGATTTGTTTGGGAAACGGCTGTGTTCTCAGCATCACCGAGACAAGGCGTTCCTAGCGCTGTCTGTCTCAGCATTGCGGCCAATACGGTGTCTTTGCGTCTTTCTCACTGAGGTAAACTCCCTGCTTGCCCACAGCCCCCTGATCTGTCCTATTCTGCCCTAGGGACCCCTCAGTGGCTGTAGGTTGAGCTCCCTACCTTCCCTGGGTTGTCGCGTCTCAGGTTTGACAACACAGCCAGAGGGACGAGCTCCGGAAGCCTCACAAGGCTGGAGACCAGCGTCTCCAAGAAGTGGCTTCCCTGCTGATACAAACAGGCCCAGCAGCAGCCTGCAGGGGCCTTTACCTTTGGACTCACTAGCCTGGAGGGACCCCGGACCTCCAGTAATTCTGCTGCTCTGACACCTGCCTTTGGACGTCTTCTGTGGGCTGCAGCCCAGACTCACTTAGCTCCCCCAACTAGGTGAGGATACGTCTAGTGGCCTGTCTACCTCACACCCCAGCAACTGCACCCCATCTGCTGGTCTGCAGTTTTTTCGGGTAATAGGATTTAATTTCCCAGCAGCCCGCATGAATTTTTCCCTACATACACGACATAGCTAACGACTCACATACTTATGCACCAATAGTTTCCATTAGTGAGACAGAAATTAGGGTTGCGTTTCACCTTTGAGAAAAGAGGCGATTTGATAAGGATAAGTCTTGGCTATTTCTAAAGGAAGAATCTGGTAGCGTTGAAGAAAGACGAGCAGATCTAGAAATTACCCAATAAAGTGCACTACCCACACGATCACTGTTCGCTAGGTCCCAGCTCTGGCTTTGTGGGTGGTGCTGAGAAGAGAGACAAAAACTCTGCTATGTTTGTTGTTAGCGACACAGCACGTGCAGTTCTTGCTGGAAACTGCGCCAAACCCTAGTTTTGATTCAACAAGTACGAAGCACGCCATACCTTCAGCTTTCCCTTACGTCAGTCATCTTACCAGAGACGTGGAATTTCTACAGGGGTTAACAAAGGATGACTTACTTCTCAAAAAGGAAAACACAAAAACAAAACAAAACAAAAACAAATCCAAGAATCAAAATCCAGCAACTTTAAAAAGAGAATGATGTTTTACCACGATGTTTTTACCTTTGAAACCAAAAATCACCCTCTGGTTCTATGTAACAGTAAAAACATTCCTCTACAAGTGAAGGAGAACTAGGGGGTGAAATGGTGTGGCGCTGCTGTTCAGAAAGGCAGAATCTTTTTGTTTCTCAGAAACAAGCTGACCCGAGAGGGCGGGGCAGAGGGTGAGGTTTTGCCAGGGTGCCATCTCTATGCCAATCAGCTTTCTGCTCCATATTAAGGAAGGCAGTTTGAAGTAAGGTTTTTAAAGTGATTTCAAACAACTTGAACCCCTCCCCCCCACACACAAAATGCTCTAGTCTAAAGCCAGAACAGTTCTGTATGGTCTGCAGATAATTTAATATTTGAGAAGCCTTTTCAACATTCTCCAGTTCCAACCAAAACGAAAATAGTACTTAGGGGGAAAAACAAACGAGCAAGCAAATAAAACCTAATATCTAGATAATTATACACAGATCAAACAATGTGGGGACAATGAAATAAGAGCAGCATTTCAGCTAATTCAAGTTCAAAATCATGGAACAACCATTCATTGACTATTCACATATAAATATTCACTAACCCAACAACCATTATTCTGGGTAATTTCACTAATATATCAGGGCGGATTGTTTCCTTAGTCAAAGGGCAAAGTCAATCCCGTTTAAGTTGATTAATTGCTGGCATTGTAAGTAGAGCATGCGCAAGTCTCCCTCTCACCCCAGCACAGATACAAAATCACATCCAGTTGAGTCTTTATGAGAGCAGGAGTCATGGAAAGATGTCTTGTGGAAAGGATCTCCCTGAGGCTTTGTCGGCTCTCTTCTGTTTTCACCCCTGTGTTTTGGAGCATGACTCCTCCTACGTGCCAGTTCTCATCCCAACCCTAACCCCTACTGCCAATCATGCCCCCTGCTCGCACAGGCTGGTTCCTCCCCAAACATAGGGTCCAAACATAGGTTCCCTTTCCCCCTTGAACAACCATTGCTGCAGCAGTGAGCTTGTCCAGGTCTGTCCAGGGAGATCTTTCCTGGAATTCTCTCCATTGCAACTGCCTCAGGAGTGAAGACAAGCATGGGTCTGGCGCTCCCCAGATCCAGCCTCGCAGAGAAAGCAGCCCAGGAGTATGAGCTCACCGTGCAGAGAGGCGCTTGGGCAAGGACAAGGGCAATGTTAGATGTAGAACCAGACTCGACTGCCTGCACCTCAGCGTCCCCATACCCTGGGTCTAGAAACGAAGGCATTTCAGGGCCGGGCATGGTGGCGCATGCCTGTAAGTGGCAGCCTAGGAAGCCATGGCCGGGGCCAGGGATCGCGATTCGAGTCCCACCTGGGGCACGCAGCGAGACCTAGTTTCAAAAAAATATAGCTGGGCGTGGTGGCGCATGCCTGTAATCCCAGCTACCTGGGAAGCTGAGGCTGGGAATTGCTTGAGTCTGTGGTACCCCGGGCAACATGAGCCTGCAGTTCCATGGGCAAAAATAGCGCAAACTAGTCTCGAAAAAAAACCAAAACCCAAAAAACAAAAAAAAAGAAGGCATTTCCCTTTCAGCCTCAGCGAGCTTAAGCTCTAGGTGTCTGACACTCGCATTCAGGTCCTGACTCGGGCTGATGGGAACTGCCAGTTGGGCATTCTCAGTGGCCATGAGCTTTCCGGGTGGCCAGGTCTCTGGCTGGGTGTCCAGGGGGAGGCCTCCTTCCAGAGGCAGGGCTAGAGCTGGTCTGGTGACACTCCACCAGGCACTCAGATGCCCTGCATCTGCCAGGAAGCCCAGCCTTCACAGCAAGCCTTGCACTCTGGACAAGCAATGATTCTTAGTGGAGCTAAAAGCAACTCACTGCGCTCCCCAAATTCTTCTTCCTCTATGCAGAGAACCACTGGCACAAAGGGGGGGGGCACCTGAATGAAGCAGGTATGAGACATGAGCATCTGAACTGTGTGCGTGTGGGAGCAAGTTAATGACGCGGACACGGGGGGCAGGGCCCATGGAGTTTTGTTATGTTTATTTGAGACTAGGTCTCGCTATGTTGCCAGGGTAGTCCTGAACCTGCAGACTCCTCAGCCTTCCAGGTAGCTGGGATTACAGGTGCGCGCCACCACACTTGTCTAATTATTTTTTTTTTTTTGAGACTAGGTCTTGCTATTTTTGCCCGTGGAACCGCAGGCTCTCGTCACCCGGGGTACCACAGACTCAAGCAATCCCCAGCCTCAGCTTCCCAGGTAGCTGGGATTACAGGCGCGCACCACCACGCCCAGCTATTTTTTTTGGAACTAGGTCTCGCTACGGGCCCCTGGCAGGACTCGAACCGCACGATCCCTAGCCCCGGCCGCTTCCTAGGCTGAAGCTTACAAGCACGAGCCACCGTGCCCGGCTTGTCTATTTTTTAGACTAGGTCTCGCAGTGTTGCCCGGGGTAGTCTTGAAACCACAGACTCAAGCAATCCCTGGCCTCAGTCTCCTGTGCTGGGATTACAGGTGCCTGCCACCGCGCCCGGCCCATGCAGATTCTGCCTCACTTTCTTTCTACCATTCAACTTGACAGTTTCTCAGACGCATGCCTGAGCTTGGCTCTATAATTCATCTGATCAACAGGTCTCAACAATGTGACACATTAACTATAGTGAGGAGGGGGGGAAGGAAGAGGGGAGGGAGTTCAATGAAAAATGTACTTCAGTGTCATATAAAACATATGACATAAATGCTGACCATCATCAAGTGTCTACTTCAACATGGTAGTATAGCCACACTGTCATGCTGCCATCTTTGCTGTCTAGTTCCATGACTCTTCTCATCTTCCCAATTAAAGCTCCACTTGGGCCTGGTGTGGTGGCGTGCGCCTGTAAACCAAGCGCTGGGAGGCAAAAGGTCAGGGATGGTTTGAGTTTGTGGGTTCGATACTACCCCAAGCAACATAGCGAGACCTGGTTCTCCTAAAAGCAGCCGGGTGCAGTGGCGGGCACCTGTAATTCCAGCTACCTGGGAGGTTGAGGCTGGGGATCACTTGAATCTGCTGGGATTGGGTCTAACACAGGCAACATAGCGAGACCTAGTCTCAAAAAACAAACAAAAAAATAAATAAAAAATTAAGATCTGGCTTGTTAAACAGCAGCTCCCCCTCCCTGCCTGCCCTGGCCGCCAGTGACAGTTCTATTCCGTCTCCAGGAACCTGGCCAGCGTAGGGCCTCATGTCAACGGATTCAAGAGCAGTTGTCCTTTGTGACTGGCTTAATGCTCAGGATCAAGCCTCCCAGTTTCATCCACACTGTGGCCTGGGCCACAATGTCCTTCTTCTAAAGGCTGAGTCATAGTCCATTGAGTGGCTGGCTCACGTTAATTGATGCATGCCTCCCTTGATGGACATGCAGGTTGCTTCCACCTTTTGGCTGTGGTGAGTAATGCTGACCCTACAAATGCACGTGTCCAAATATCCCTAGATAGGGGATTCCAGTTGGCAGGCACGGCTGAGAACCAGGAGTGCCTTGTGGTCTCTGAGGTGGTAAGGGGCCCAAGGGGCTGTGATGTCTGAGTGGGCCCAGCTGTTTCATGCTAATTCCAGTGTGCATCGTGGCAAGCTGTCCACCGTTCATACCTGCGTCTCTGCCGGGGACGTAGAGACCCTGGAGACGGACAGTTTTGTTACCTCAGTGTCTCCGAATCTTCCTCCAGGTCTGGCATTAAGTGGCTGCTAAACGAGGAAAACTAACAATGCATTACTCAGCTTCCTCTTGCAATTCAAACCATTCCCCTCCTGCTATGAGGAATCGAGTACCGTTGTGTCTCCGGCCAGGCTCTGGCCTGTGTTGGGCCTGGAACTGTGACAGGATCAAGATCTTTTTGGTTTTTCTGTTTTTTAATTTTTAATTTATCTTTTTTTTTTTTTGAGGCTAGGTCTCACTGTGTGGCCGCAAACTCTCATTGCCCAGGGTACTCTGGACTCAAGCAATCCCCAGCCTCAGCCTCTCAGGTAGCTGGGATTACAGGCACCACCACACTCAGCGATTTTTTTGAGATAGGTCTCGCTATGCTGCCCTGGGTGGGTCTCGAACCCATGGATTCAAGCGATTCCCAGTCTCAGCCTCCCGTCCTAGGCTTGGGATTAAAGACGCACATCACCATGCATTAGAGCTTGGCCTATGGTTAGATCTTGATGAAAGAAATTCTCAGCGTGAAGAAGTCCCAGGATGGATGGTGGGGCAGGAGGAGACTGCCAAGGCCCCAGCTCAAGCTTCTGTCCAAAGAGTGAGCCAAGGTGCCCCTGGCATCACAATGACAGTCTAACGGACCTTGCCTGCAGATCTCTGCTTCTCCCTCCCTAGAACCCACTTTAAAAGGAAAAGGAAAACAAGTAGCTGCAATTCCCCGAGGTGGGTTTTCTCTGCCCTCTACTCACAGTGGCTGCTCTACTTTTCCTGTGTTTTGGTTTTCATTTGAACCTGCGTTCCCAAGACCATTTTTTGTTGCTAAAACCTCTGGAAATTAAAAAGTAGCCCCCGATAAAAGAACTGCCAGGTCACTGGGGAAGGGCTTTGCTTCCTTCCATATTTACGTCTGCGGACGTATTTAGGAGAGCCTTTAACATGGCAGGTGTGGAGAATTGAGAACGTTCCCCACCCCACGCACCTTTTCATCTCAGAGCCCGTGGGGAGCTCTGGGGTGGGTGCAGGAGGGGAGGCCTCTATAGGGAGATTGGGGACCCTGGCCCCAGCTGCTCCTGTGGCATTTTCAAGACCTGGGCCGCCTTTGCCCAGGCGCCCTCCAGTCAGGGACCAGGATGGGTTTGGGGAGAGTCAGATTTTGCCATCATCTAAAATTTGGATGTTTTGCTCATCGTGGATGGTGTGTGTATTAGTTCAGGCTGAAAAGGACAGGGTGTGAAGATCACTGATCTCGACTGGGCTGTAGGCCTCCACCCCACACGCCAAGGGCTCTCAGTCCCTCCCCCTCTCTCCTTGTGGTCAGGATGTGCCAGAGGAGAAAGCAGGAGCTTGTTGCGACAGAGTCCCTGCAGCCATCGCCCCTTTCTCTGGGCTCCCTCCCACAGGCCACTGGCCTCTAATTGCTCCCCCAAACTCCTTGGATGCTCCCCTCCCAGTGTGACGGCCAACAGGAGGCCCCAGGAGGAGCCCACACATAGGGCACGCCGCCCCCCCCCCTCTAATGCTGTTCCTGAGCTCTTTGGACAAGACTTTAGCAGGGAACAAGTCCTCTTTGAAGAAGCCCCTGTTGCACAGGTACGATGTTCAGCAGCCTTGCAGGAAAGCAGGGCCACCTTTCTGCTCTGACCATCCAGACCCGGAGCTGCACCCCACAAGACAGAACTGTGACGCCAAGCTACTGTGCGGTTGAGAGCCAGATGCAGGGTCTAAGAAAGGACGACGAGAGAGATGGTTTAGCTACGGCAGCTAAGGATCGTCTGGAAGTAGCGGACCAGACGACGATATATTAAACTAAGAAAAGGGCATTTATAAAGAACAGAGCACAATCTACGACGAATTTTAAAGAAGGCAAATGGTGAGGGTGCAATAAAATTGGCTAACCTATGGGTTTTTGTGAGGTAACTGGGGGCAAGGGGATCACTCACAAATTGGTTGCTATCTTTTTAAGGAGTGTTTTCTTAGGTAAACATTGGAGGGGTGGCGACGCTATCACTCTCTAGAGGTATTTATGCTCATCTTGTCTCCAGTGTTTTGGGGACACTGCTTTGGGGGCCCTCCCAGGACCGCTGAGACCCTGGACTTCAGGCCCAGCTCTGCAGGAACTGCAGCGGGGACCATGTCCACCCACTCACCTCCTTGAGCTGGGTGTCTTTCTGGCCTTGCTGGGTCTGCGTCATCAGTAAGCCCACATGAAAATAACCAGGCCAGACCCAGCCAAGTCCAGTCTGGAGGGTCGAGCCCAGGTCAGCCTCCTGGACCATATATATATATATATATATATTTTTTTTTTTTAAAGAGACTAGGTCTCGCTATGTTGCCCCAGGCGGGTCTCGAACCCGAGGACTAAAGCGATTCCTAACCTCTGCTTCCCAAGACTGGGATTAAAGGCGCCCGCCACCGCGCCCGCCATGCAACTCCTGGACCATTTCTCGATGTCTCGGTCCCATCACCCTGAGCGTCCCGTGACGCACGGGCCATGACGTCATCACGCACGGGCCGCACGGGCCATGACGTCATCACGTAGCCCGAGCGCCGAGCCTTACCAGCACCGTGTGCATCCCGGTGTAGAGTCGGCTGAGACACACCAGGGCGGAGAACACCACGGCCAGCATCAGGCCCAGGGCGAACGGGTACTGCGGGCAGAAGGAGAGGCGAGGGATGAGACTGTGCTGGCACCTGTGCCATCTGGAGCCACCGGGAGAACAGTGCGTGGCCCAAGAGCTGCGTCCCTCGACCCCCCTCCCCCAGTGCCCTGACGTGTCAGAGCCCATGGAAACAGGGAGCACCGAGGACCGAGCTGCGGGCGACGCCTGTTTGGGAGGAAGTGAGACCATAATATGCAAATAAGACACTGTAGAGCTTGGTCTCAGGACTCGCGACCTGAGTGGCTGTGCTGGCAGAATGAGTGGAGTCATTCGTTTATTTATTATTTTATTTTATTGAGACCAGGTCTTGCTATATTGCCCAGAGAACTTCAGGGTCACGTTGCCCGGGGTACCCTGGACTCAAGCAATTCCCAGCCTCAGCCTCCCAGGTAGCTAGGATTACAGGCGCGCGCCACCACGCCCAGCTATTTTTTGAGACTAGGTCTCGCTATGTTGCCCCGGGAGGGTCTCGAACCGCAGACTCAAGCAATTCCTAGTCTCGGCCTCCCTTCCTAGGCTGGGATTAAAGGCATGCGCCACCGCGCCTGGCCTGAAGCCAATAGTCTAACTGACCTATTTTTTAGCTAAAATTGATGAAACACCTGGTATTGAGCAAGGGGCCAGGGAGGGGGTGGGGCTGTCACCTGGCTGTTCCCTGTGCCTGTCATGTGCTGAGGTGCTAGATCCTAGGAACAAGCACTCTCCAAGGAAGTCTGAGGACAGTGGGCCCAGCCAGGACAGGGTGTGTTGGGACAGGTGTTAGGACCAAAGTCCAGGGGTTACGAGACGTCAGCATCTGCTGGGAAGGAACCACTGCAGCCGGAGGAACTGGGCCACGGCGCCGTCACTGGAGGCACACACGGGCATTCTGCTCATCACCAGAGCAGAGCTGGAACTGGTGTGCATCAAGAACCACCTGCACCTTCTACGGGGCCAGGAAAGAATCCAGACCGCAGAGAAACTTTGCCTTCTGCAAAGCACAGGTGGGCCCCGTCTCTGAGTCTTCATACAGCTGTGAGGTGGGTTCCATTCATGGCCCCCTCCTCCGATCGAGGGCATCCTCCACCTGATGGTAAGTCACACTGGACTGGAACTTACACAGGAACCTGCCTCCATCCCCCACCCCTTCAGCCCTCCCTTGGGAGAGGGAAAGCGAGGTCTGTGTGACACTAGGAATGAGACTACAGCTCAGGGCAAGTCCAGCATGTTTGCTTCCCAAGGGACGTGTGACTAGGACACCACATGGTTGTCTTTTCTTAAAATTGACCACAAACTGGATCTCAGGTTTTCATGGAAGGAAATGCTTTCGCGTTTCATGAATTCCTGCATCCAGAAATGAAAGTTTGAGCACACGTCTCCAAAGATGTTTAAGTGAGCCCATATTTAGGGTTGCTTAGAGCAAAGAACCCAAACAGCGCAATATAGTTAGCATTAAAACTTTTAACAGGAAAGAAGTTCACTAGGTCTTAGGAAAACAGGGGTATCTTTTTCCAGGGAGAGAGCTGAAAAGAATTTTTTAAGAAGGGCCAATGGCCCTTGAAATGAGTATATGAAAGGTAGTGATTATTTCCCTGTCTTTCATCTCTTGCTGCTTTTTTTCCTAAGCTATACCCTCATGCTCACGGGTACCTCTGGATAGGGGAGCAGCTTAATGAGGTTCCCCCGCCACCTCCCAGCCTTCTGGGGTACAGTGCAGCTCACAGGTCTGCCATAAACTAGTCAGGTGGAGGGAAGGAATTTTCTGACCCTGGAGTGACAAATAAGTAAGTTACAGCACATATATATTCAGTTGGATGTCCTCCTGGGAGCTGGCCCTACCCCAGGCAGGAAGCTGAGGTCTAATTCTAGGAGACCAAGGAAGAACCAGGACCCACGACTCACCCTGCTCTCCTCCAAAGCCACATTAGATGCCCCTATTTCTGCCCTACCACAAATATGAATCGTCCCTGGGTTTCTGGGGTACAGGGAGAAATAATACTGCCTTCCACATACACATCAGCTCAGCTCATGGTACCGAAATCTTCCAGTAGGTAAAATTCGTGACATTAAACCCAAATGTAGTGCAAGAGTTCTCAAACTGGAGGACTGAAACCTCACTGCAGCTATAATGAGATTTTTAAATGTCTTGTTATAATTGGCATCTAAGCAGATATTAATTGAAATTCTTTCATTTTCAACATTTATTAATCTGTCATTTAGACAGTTTTCTAGAAAACACAGAGGGATTAGTTCTAATGCCTGAGCCCCAAAGAGGGGCAGAGCCATTCCTGAAGGCTAATTTGGGGCACAGACTCTTTTCTGCCCTTGGGTTGGGGTGTCTGGCAGGGGGATTTGGTAGGATCATCTCAGCCCTGGAGGGTCACAAAATCCTCATGTCTGTGGCCAACAGGATAAGACGCTCATTCAAGTACAGTCTAGTCAGCAGCTCAGGGTGACAATGCTTCTGGAGATGGGAGGACCACCCTCCCTGAAGCCTCTGACAGAGCAGGTCCTGAGTCCTATGTGGTGACGCTGTGAATGGTGTCTGCTTTCACTCTCAGGCACAATCTGATGCAGGTGCTACATCAGATGGTCACTTTATCGATCGACAGATCCTCACTGGTGGCCCAGAAGCACCCGGCACCCTGTAGTCTTTACTTCAAGAACCTCAAAGGCTTTCAAGCAGTTTTGAAAGAAAATTCTGAAGCGAAAGCTCTTTGCTGCCTTTCTCTAGGGATACGTTCAGAGGAAAGAGACCAGGGGGCCTTACCTGGTATCGGTCCTTCGTTGAGATGAGGAGCGTGAAGGAAATGGCGGTGGCCGCCATGGCATGGGTGGACGGCATCCCGTACTCGGCCATCACCCTCTTCTCCAGCTTCACCACAGGAGGCGAGGAGGGGCGGGGCCACTTGAGGAGATCCTTGGCCACCTGGCCGACATACATCACCAGCTGCAAGATCAAAGCCCCGAGGTGAGCTGGGCCGAGAAAGCAAAATGCAAGCATCCCCAGATTGCATGCATTTATTTCAGGACTCCCTATCTGTTAGCTGAAATCCCCCTGCCCTCTAATTCGGGTCCTCGTTGGGGAAGCCTTGCAGGATATTTTAGTTGCTAAAAAGAAAAACAGACCTTCTAGAAGCCAGAGGAGCCCTGGACAACTGACATTAACACATCAAGTCATATTTCTCCCAGACTGACCTCTCTCCTAGGTGTGCCTGGCGCTGTCCTAAGAGCTTTACAAGTATTAACTCACTTGATCCGACAACACCTACAGGAGGCAGACCCATCCGACTGACAGGTAAATCAATCACCGGGTAACCAGTAACCCAGTGACAGAACTTACTGGCTTCACATCCAGAGTTTCTGGCTTCAGTCTGTGCCTTAGCCCATCCAGGCAGACCCTGGACGAAGGATAAGCCAACATTCAGGCCCCTTATGGAACTTCTAGGATGAAACACTTGAAAGCTACTGTCTCTCCCTTTATGTACAGACAACAGACTGTTTTAATTTGATTTGGTTCAATAATCAGGAGTATCACTCACACATTTTTAACCCTAAAATAAAGCCAACTCAGTCTGGCACTGTTTTCACATGGCTTGTGTGACGAGGCCATTCATGACGAAATCCCCCATCTCTTTTTTGCGTCAAGCAGAAGACAAATCAAGGACCGGGCACGGTGGCTCGTGCCTGTAAGCTTCAGCCTATGAAGCGGCCGGGGCTAGGGATCGCGGTTTGAGTCCCGCCTGGGGCCCGTAGTGAGACCTAGTTCCAAAAAAAATAGCTGGGCGTGGTGGTGTGCGCCTGTAATCCCAGCTACCTGGGAAGCTGAGGCTGGGGATTGCTTGAGTCCGTGGTACCCCGGACAATGAGAGCCTGCGGTTCCATGGGCAAAAATAGCGAGACCTAGTCTCAAAAAAAAAAAAAAAGCAGAAGACAAATCAGAAGGACCTTGTCACAGTCTCCAGAGAGGAGCAGGGCTGTGGACAGCAGAAGCATCATTTTGTCAGCGTGCTTTGGGGGACAATTTCATGATTCGTTGTGAGGAGGGGGGTTTGACTCAAAGTGTGACCTGAGGATGCTTAGTATCGGTTCTGTTTGAAAATGGAGAAGCTCCAAGCTCAGTGCCAGCCTGCACCTGTTGAATGGGGACCCTTGTTTTCTTTAGCCCCTCCCCCAAGTGGCTCCTGTGATAGGAGAATGGGAGGGGCCTTGCTCCACCCTGGCCTCTGCAAAGGTCACAGGACTCTCATCACAAACCTCAACTCAGTGCCACCGTATCGATCTCACTCCAGCTTTATTTAGTCGGTGATGGATGGAGTTACCTTGCTTTGGAACAAACCCCAGCAGGAAGGATTATTACACAATGGTGCTGGGTCCCCCGCCAGAACGCTTGAGGGATTCCAACACTCTGAGCTGGTTGTGGACGAGGGTTGTGAGCAGGGCTCCAGCAGACTGAGCAGCATGAAGTGTGTGCCCCGGAGACCTTGTGGGCTGGGTTTGCGTCTTCTGCTGCCACTTTGCTCTGGGTTAAAAACCACGACCCTCACCCAGTCGGCCAAAGCCACAGGCTTTAAAACCTCAGTAACAATCACTGGATCCTGTGGCTGCGGCTTCTTTTATTTTTTGAGACTAGGTCTCACTGTGTTACCCAGGGTAGTTCTGGTCCCATGGCCTCAAGTGATCCCCAGCCTCAGCCTCCCAAGTAGCTGGGTTTACAGGAGCACGCCAGCATGCCCAGCTGCTTTTGCGAGACCAGGTCTCACTATATTGCCCGGGGTAGCCAAACACCCACAAACTCAAGCGATCCTAGGCCTCTTGCCTCCCAGCGCTTGGACTACAGGTGCGTGCCACCACGTCCAGCAGGCTGCAGCTTCTAATCAGAGTTTGAAAGTGAACCTCTGTAGCATTCCCTTCTTACCAGGAACTACTGCTCTGGAAACCAGCTCACTCTTTTCTATTTCTGCCTCCCTCCCATGAATCTTGAAAAACCACACTAGGCAGACAGTTGTCCCAGCCACTGAAATACTGGCCAATACTGATGACTACCAGGGATTTCTCAGTGCTGCTGGCGATGCATTTCTCAACCCTGGCCCTTCCCCACTCACCAGCTTAACTATTACAGCCATAATGATGAATTCTGGTTTGCTCAAAAATACTTAAAGTCCCCAAACAGGAAGCCTTAAAATCATACTGTGAAGACAGATTGGGCAGCCCTCTTTCTGACAAAATTCAATCTTGAAGCTCATGAGTGCCTTTGACGTCACAGACACGTCACCTTCTATGCTTGGAGGATGTTTTTAAGATTTATGACAGCTGTTTTTTTCATTAAAAAATACCGCAGCTACATATTGTTTCTGACCAATAAACCTCAAATAACAATGGCCACAATGATAGCTTTTTTGAACAGAGAAATCATGAGAGCTCTATCAGTCATAGGACAGAGTAGCCATCAAGGGTACCCCCCCTAGGAGGCAACCCGACTCCTGTGAGGACCCCAATTTAGGTTGGGGAGCACAATCACACCCACAGAAGATCTCATTATCATACACATATGCTTTGGGGATACATGAGCCCCAGAATTCTCGGGGTATGTCTGCAAAAGATAGACTGTGCTTGAACCTAAACGGAGCACTGTGGTGAAGTGCTGAAGGAAGATGGTGGAACCAAGATGAGAGGTGGGGAGAGAGGGACCAGGCTGCAAGGACTGCATGAGCAGAGGCTTGAGAAGTGATGTGGATGGGGAGCTGTGGGAGCTCAGGGCAGCTGTGGGGTCAGGACCACAGAAGTCAAACCTGACTCTCACCACTGCACACGTGGGGAAGTTGACCCTGCCAGGTGCGGGGTAGCCTGGGAAGCACTGGGAACGGATGTGCACCACAGGGGCAGATGCGAATGGTGAGACCCCTTTGGAAACCAGTTTCAGTAAAAGCTAAACACATGGTTTCCAAAAGCAAAGACATGCATGTCCGTCCTACTTAGGCATGAAAATAGAAGGCATACAAAGACCTTCATAACCACCTCTTTGTAATAGCCTCAACCTGGAAATAACGCAATTTCCATGCACAGGTCAATAGGTAAAGGAGTTGTGATATAATTGCACAAAAGAACACACTTGAGCAACAAGAAAGCGAACTGTTGCTCCATGATACAACAGGATGAATCCTTAATCACACTGAAAGAAACTCAAACCAAAACATGGTAATATAGGATGCCCTTCATACAAAATTCTTGAAGATGCCAATGACTTTCTAGGACAGAAAAGTGGATCAGCGGTTGCCAGCTCACAGACGGGCAAGAGGAAATTTAGGAGGATCATGGACATGTATTACTTTCGGTGATGCTTTCAGGAGTACGCTCGTATTACAAAACGAGTCACGCTGTACCTTTGAAATATGTGCAAAGTTTGTGAGTACACTAGAAATGATTAAATTGTGTATTTTAAATGAGTGAATAACATTGTGTGTGAATTAGACCTCAATAAATCTGTTAAATATTAGTTTATTATATGGTGCTTCACATTGCAAAAAATGGTTGTCTTCACCAGGTTGGGATACCATAGCAACCAACCATAGACTGCATGACTTAGAAACAGGAGGTATTTCTTACATCTGGAGGATGGGATCTCCAGGGTCAGTGTGCTAGCAGGTCTAGTGTCTGCTGGGAGTCTGCTTCCTGGGTCAGAGATGGACATCTTCTCAACTGTGTCCTCACACAGCAAAAGGGCTGAGGGTCTCTAGAGTCTCTTTTAGAAGGACACTAATCCCTTTTGGAGGGGCTCCATCCCCACCCATGGTCAAAGTGTTCTCTAAAGACCACACGTCCTAATGCCACCACCTGTGGAATTAGGTTTCAACATTCTAGAAGTCTTTGTGAAATTTGAAGAGCAGATATATGAGGGGAACAGACAATGAGACACCAAGTTGAAGGGCATCTGAGTCTTTAGACACTTGGAGTGTAGGAAGAGACCTGATCACATGTCTTGTAAATTCCACTGGTGATCTGGACAGAGTAAAGACATCAAGACTAGAAGTAGGGACAGATGTAAGAAAAAATGCAAAATTCAGGTAAATGATCAAGGTGTGACCCAGGTTAGCAGAAGTGAGGCAGAAGACAGATTTTATAAATGCTTTTTTGTGGAAGAATGTTGTTGAACAGGTTTGTAAGTGCAGGAGGAATGGCAGACTGGGAGAAATTACACAATAAAAAAGAAGTTGATGGACTATGACCCAGAGGTGATCTATTACTCATGGCAGTGCTTCCTAAGTCGAGAAGAGCTAAACTGTGGGTCCTTCAAAGGGATGTGTGGCTTCCTAGGGACACTCTCGGCTTACTCAGGGTTGAAGGTACTCCTGGCATGAAGACATCACATCGCAAGGATGTGATGTCTTTCAGTGCCCACAACTGTGCTGCTCTGCAAACATTGTCCTTTGTCTCTAATGAGTCTCGGGTGTTATCCTCGCATGTAGATAAGTAACCCACTTGTAATCCTTTGAATTGAGCACCTAATGCTGTTTGACAAGCACGGTTTGAATATATGTAGTGTATTACAGCTACTGGATAAGCTGAGGGAAGACTGAATTTTGTTTTGGAATTTTATCAAGAGTTATTCACTATTTGGAGAAACTGAATTGCCAATGGCAATGCTGTTTATTTGTTGTAGTTGAGATTCCAACACAACACACCTGTATCCCAGTCGCTGCAACTGGCACTTTTGTGGCATTTGTAGCTTCAAGGACAAGGATCCTACAAAACCTATGATATGTCTTAATAATGTGGACATGCCCTAATATTTATTTAAGGTATCTTTTCATTCCAAGGCACTTTTTAAATTAGATATAAAATAGTCATACTGGCTATGATGCCATTTAAAGAATGTAAAGGGAGTATTATCCTGAGAACATAAAAGAAGGAGCTATTATGCTAAGCTTAGGAGGCAGACACAAAAGAGTACATCCTACTGTATGAATTAATTTACAGTAGCTCTCCCTCGTCCTTGGCTTTTGCTCTCCAAGGTTTTAGTCTTGGTCAATCACAGTCAGAAACTATTATGTACAGCTAAGATTTACGTACAGCTAAGATACTCAGAGAGAGACAGAAAGGAGACCAATTTTATTTTAGCATAATTGTTCTACTTTATTATCAGCTGTTCATCTCTTACTGTGTTTAATTTGTAAGTTAAACTTTATCATAGGAATGTGTACTTAAGAAACACAGTAGATATAGGGCTTGGTACCACTTGTTGCTACACGAGCCTGCAGATAGGGGAGACCGCTGTAAATGAAGTATCTAGAACAGGCAAGTGCATAAGGACAGAAAAGAGATTAGTGGCTGCCAAGGGACTTGGGGTTCGCAAGTCTGAAATCAAGATGTCACCAGGGCCATCCGCCTGGAGGCTTCTGAGCAGACGCCTCTTTGCCTGTGGTGGCCGTAGGCGCACCTTGACTTCAGACTTTGTCCCTCCAATCTCTGCCTCTTCCTCTACTGTCTCCTCTTGCTCTGTCTCAACTGTCCCTCTGCCTTTCTCTTGAAAAGAAACTGTTGGTTGAAGTTAAGGTCCCTTCGGGTAATGCAGAAGTGTTCCTTCATCCCAATATCCGTAACTCAGTTCTATCTGCAAGAATCCATTTTGCCAAAAAAGTCACAGGTCCCACAAGTTATGCTCTAGACATGTCTTTTTGAAGCTGACTGTTAAGCCCACAAGATTTAGTGATTGAGCGAGTGAATGACCATGAACCAGGAGCAGTGCAGGTTTGGGAATACCATTGAGAACAAGATAGACAAGCTGCTTGCTCTCACTAGACAAATGAATGATTACTAGCCGAAAGCATGCATAGCTTCTTTGCATTTTACCGGGCCAATAAAAGAGCATAGCTATGCTCAAAAAAGGGGAGGTACTGAATCTGACAGAATCAAAAAGTCTAAGATAGTAAACCATTACCACAGGTAGCTAGCATCACATATCATTGGGAAATTGCAAAGTGAAACAACAAGGTATTGTTATGCACCGGTATTAGAAGGGCTAGAGTTCAAAGCAATGACAACTCTACATACTGGGGGGGGGGGGGGAGGATGTGGAGCAGCAGGGACTCTCTCACTGCTGGTGGGAATGCAAAATGTTACAGATACTTTGGAAGATAATCTGGTGGCTTCTTATGAAACTATGCATACTCTCACCACCTGATTCCACAATCATACTCCTTAGCATTTAGCCAAAGGCAGGTCACTTGAAAACTTAGGAAGCACAAAAACATGCACATGGATGTTTATTGCAGCCTTATTTGTACTTTCTAAAACTTGGAAGTGACTAAAATGTTCTGTACGTAATGATCTAAGTACTGTAGTACATCTAGACAGTGGAATATTATTCAGTAATAAAGGAATTGAACTTTTTAGAGCAGCACAAAAAGACCTGGATGAATCCTAAATGCATATGGTTAAGTGAAAGCAGCCGGCCTGAAAAGACTACCTAGTCACAATTTCTTCTGCGTGACATTCTGAAAAAGGAGAAACTATGCAGATGTAAAAAGGTCAAGGACTTCCAGGACTTGAATGGAGAGAGGGATGAACAAGCAGAATGCAGAGGATTTTTAAGGCACTGAAACTATTCTGAATGAGACCATAATGATGAATACCTATTACCCATGAATCCATACCAACAGCACACAGCACACTGATGGTGAACCATAATGTAAGCTGCAGACATTATTAGGTGGTTATGACATGTTCGTGTGGGATTATCAATTGTCCTGAGGTGAGGGGTGTTGATCACAGCAGTGCACACATGGGGGCAGTGAGTCCATGGAAACTCCCTCTACTTTTAATTCAATTTTGCTATGAACCGAAAACTGCGCTGGAAAATAAAGTCTATTAAAAAGAGCTGTAGATGAGAACACTTAGTTAGCTGTTAGTACAATGATTAACTCACTGTGACTGTTCTATCCAAAGGACTTTATTCTGTATTGTTAAAAGACCAAATTAAGTCCCATCATTCATCACAGTCCTTTGGCTGAGCGCCAAAGTTCTCGCTGTAAATGTTTTACTTTACATGAGCTGGCAAGCAATTATAGATAATTAATGCCTTAACAGACTAACAGGGGTTTCCTGTGAGGTGCTGGGGTTAGTAACCTTTTTAAGTGAGGAATGGGGCTATTTTCTTACTTCTTCCCTGACTACTGGGTGAAGGAAACATACAGATGGAAAGAAAATTCAGTTCTCCACGTAATTCATTATAGATCTCAAACAGACCTGATAGACATGTTTCTTTACTAGGATAATTAGAAAATCACTTTGTTAAAAATAAATTAGTCTGCCCTGATAGTCTTGCATTGGTTTGGAAGTTGGATTGAGAAGGCTGGGGATGGTGGAAAGAACCCACAAGAGTTTAAACTGTTTCTAAGTTTTTTTTAGGTCCAAAAGAGCAAAAGGAAGCAGAGAGAAGCAGGTAGCTGATGTTTACATATCAATAGTAGGCAGGTACAGTGTAAATGCTAATGGCCTGCTTGCATCCTGCTTTGTAGAGACAAGCAGGCAGGGGTGTTCAAGGTTGAGGTAAAAGTTAAAGGTAAATGGCATCTTGTAGCCTGCTTCCTAGGGAGAGAAGCAGGCATAGGTGTATCTACTGCAAGTTAAAGGCAATATAATGGCCTGTTTGCAGCCTGCTTCAGAGAGGGAAGCAGGCCTGTATGTGTTAAAGTCAAAGTTGAAAAGCCTTTCTTTGGTCGCCCTCTTTCAGACCGAGACTTTTGTAGTGAATGAATGTTGTCCATACAAAACAGACCTCACGGAGCAGGGAGAGCCAACAGGCAGGCTGGGCTCCTGGGGTACTGGCTCTCAGTGCCTGGCTATTTCTAGCTAGTGAAACTCACAGTGACATCTTGTCCAGCGTACCTCCGATGAATGGGGTTTTACTCTTCACACAAGTATAGAGAAAACCGAGAGAGTTTAGAAAATAGAAGAGTCTGAAATAGCATTGCCAGTAGTAAGCCACTGCAGCACTAGGAAATGACGAACCGTCCCGTCCCGTCCCGTCCCGTCCCGTCCCGTCCCGTCCCGTCCCGTCCCGTCCCGTCCCGTCCCGTCCCGTCCCGTCCC
>PVHY01015957.1:0-20183 GCA_004024945.1 Uropsilus gracilis
ATCCCCAGCCTCAGCTTCCCAGGTAGCTGGGATTACAGGCACGCACCACCACACCCAGCTATTTTTTTGTAATTAGGTCTCGCTACCTTGCCCTGAGCGGGACTCAAACCACGATCCCCGGCCGTGGCTTCCTAGGCTGCCGCTTACAGGCATGCGCCACCATGCCCGGCCAGTATAAGTTTTCTTATTAATACTGTGCCCCCCAGCTAAGCTCTCCTGCCCACTCAGCCTTCTAGAAACTTGACATCCGAGCTAAGGTCCTCTAAGAAAGAGACTGAGTACTGACATCAGAGATCTCCCAGTTAAAAGGCCTAGCCAGATCTTGGTAGAGTGATGATTCTCAAACTTTAACCTGCATTAAAACTCTTAGAGGATGACCGGGCACGGTGGTGCGTGCCTTTAATCGCAGCCAGTGGAGAGAGACCAAGACTGGGAATCGCTTGAGTCTGCGGGTTCGAGATCCACCAGGGGCAACATAGTGAGACCTAGGCTCAAAAAATAGCTGGGCATGGTGGCACGCGCCTGTAATCCCAGCTACCTGGGAAGCTGAGGCTGGGGATAGCTTGAGTCAGTATCCCATACAACGTGAGTCTGCGGCTCCCCAAGCAACATAGTGACACCTAGTCTCAAAAAAAAAAAAACAAAAAACACCCTCTTGGAGGGTTTCTTAAAACACAGCCAGCCCACTCAGTCTCACTCCCAGGGTTCCAAATTTAGTAAATCTGGATGTGCACTTCTTAGAAATTTCCAGACATTCTTAGATGTATGACCCTCCAGGCCCAGAGACCATACTTTGAAAACTGAGTCTAGCATGAAGTCTGCAATTGCTAAGCCACATCAACTGACATAGCAGTTTTTAGTGCTACACCATAAATGCGGACACATAACTGGTGATCACCAGACATCTAAGGAAAGCTTCTAACATGAACTACCAAGACTGAAATGAATAAAATAACCTGAAGGAAACAGGGCGGTTCATGCTCTCTCTCTCTCTCTCTCTCTCTTTCTCTCTCTCTCTCTCACACACACACACACACACACACACACTCACACACTCAAACTCTCACATGCATGCATAGCTGTACATGCCTATCTATCAATAGTATCCCAGAAGAGACATTATTTTAATAATACTTAAAAAGCATTAGGGTCATAAAAATTGAGCTACTGGAAAAAATTAAGTAGAAGGATTGGAATATAAAGTTGGGAATATTTTTTTGGAAAGTAGAAAAAGGAAAATAAGATGAAAAATAAAGGGGAAAAATGTAATGATTAGTCAAAAATATCCCCAAAAAGGGGTTTCAGAAAGAGAGACAAAGAGGAAGAAAGTATCAAAGAAATATTTTCTTTTTTTTTTAAATTATTTTAAAGTTTATTCCGGTTGACAATTTAGGCCATAGACATGTACATGAAATTTCCATAAAAGGGATGAGTATGTGGGGGGCTAGGAGGGGTGGAGATGGGAGGGAGTGGTCAGGGAGGGAAGGTGGATATGTGTCCCCAGGGAATACAAAGATGTGAAACACATATATAAAAAAATTACTAAATTAAGAAAAAAAAAGAATCAGAATTTCCATGCTGGGGAGAAGCAGCTCTCCTGCCTGCCTGGCACTGTGCAGATGGCTCTTCGAAGAAATATTTTCAGAAAATTTCCCATACTTAAATAGCACACACTTATAGGTTGAAAGGATCAAGTAATACAATTAAATAGATCCACGTAAATGCATCTCATCATGAATTCTCAGGACACTGTGAACAAAGATCTTAAAAGCTTCTAGAAAGAAAATATACATTATGTACAAGGGATTAAAACCCAGAATGGTTTGGGACTTCTAATTAGCAACTATGGATTTAGGTAGAAAATAAATAAATGATGTTCAAAGTTCTAAGGGAAAATGATCCAACTTAAAATTCTATATCCAACCAAATTATCATTTAAGTGTG
This sequence comes from Uropsilus gracilis, assembly GCA_004024945.1. Taxonomy (NCBI): domain Eukaryota; kingdom Metazoa; phylum Chordata; class Mammalia; order Eulipotyphla; family Talpidae; genus Uropsilus; species Uropsilus gracilis. Next base: position 1,945 of record PVHY01015957.1, read on the forward strand.
AGTGCAGAAAAAGACTTCAACAAGGAAGGTCTCAAAAGATTCCTGTCCACACATCCTTTTTCAGGAAGTTATTGGGGGAAATGATCCACCAAAATGTGGGGGAAAATCAGGAAAGATGGCGGTGTGGAATCCAGGCAAGTGGGAATGTTACCCAAGATAGTCAGAGGGAACTCTCCATAATGAAGGAGGCCCCAGGGTGACTGCTTAGCCCAAAGCACTGGGAGCCACCAGCCTAGCTGATCAGGAGCTCATCAGAAGCTTCTTAATAAGTCATGACCAGAAGAAGGGCTTGATGTGTTTGGACATAGTGAGAAATCTAGTAGATTGGGAGTTTGGATTGCGGCAACTTTTCAAAACCAGAGGTGGTCAGAGGTGGTAATAAAGCCTTGACTGAAGCCTGTCCTGAGTTCCAGTTTTCCAAGCAAAGATAAAAAGGTCTGGCTCCTGTCTCTGCCTTCCTCCACCAGCAGTCACATCTCCATACACATTTGGGAAGACAAAAATATCTAGACCAATTTTATCATACTAGAAAGGCACAAGAATCACCTAAGTTCAAAGTCTCCATCATCAAATGAGCTGAGTCTCCTCAATGTGAAATCGTAAGTATCTGGATACAGGTGCTATCTTGTGTAGAAGGGAAATTGGTGAATGGCAACATTCGTGGTTTTATTGACCCAAGCTTGCTGGGGTATAGATGACACAGATTCCTCTTTTTTCATTTTTTATAAGGAAGTATTTTGCCATTACCTCGGAGTATGGCATGATATGTTTTATGGTTAGATAGTTTTCACTCCTATAGTATCTTCTTCCATGGTTTAAGAATTGGAATGACACCTAAATGGAAAGTGAGAGGTTTAACTGTTCTCTCCCTAGCCCCATTCTGCAGTGCAGCGAAATGTCTGTCACCTTACACATCTCCTTCAGTGGCGTTTGCTGCTTATAGTGATTTGCATTAGGTATCACAGGTCCCATTTTACAAGTTTCATAGCATGAAATGTAGGATTAATTGGGATGGGAAAATAGCTCCTCCGATTAAAATAAATGATAAATTCCTGCTTATGATCCAAAAAATAAAAACTGCACCCAAAATATCCACCTGATTGTTCTATAGTGTAAACAAGTGTCCTCAGATAAGACTCTCCGGCACAGGTTTTGACCTCACCCTGTTGCCTGTCACCTACCCACTTGTCCACTAGCCATGAGAAACAACTGTCCAACACCCACTGTTGTGAGCTGCTTCTGGGAATCTGGTACACCCACTCCAAATTTCCTGCCCTACCCCCAACATATCTCCTCTCTCCAGATGAGGACCTACAACTTTCAGACTGAGCCCATGCCCAGTTCAGCAGCCCCCCAACCCTTGTGTGCCCTACCCCAACCCACCTATATAAGCACCCTTCTCCCCATTTCCCCAGGATGCTCAATGGCCCATCTTCCCTTGGACTGTAGCCAAAGGTGGCGAAGAATATAGATTACTTGTCTCCAAACCTGAGCCCCTAGCAGAATCTGGTTTGGCAGAGTGCTTAATAAATAGTTGTTGAATGAATGAACAAAATGAATGTGTAGATGAATATGACTTAGGGCTTACAAATTTATTGCATCATGGGATGACCAAAAGTTGATGCTATAAAGTCATGGTCTTCAATATTCCCCCAGGGTGCATTGGCAACTTTAAGTTCACCCTTATCTTTTTGGAATAAAAAAATACATAAAGTGGCCGGGCACGGTGGCTCGTGCTTGTAAGCTTCAGCCTATGAAGCGGCCGGGGCTAGGGATCGCAGTTCAAGTCCCACCTGGGGCCCTTTGCGAGACCTAGTTCCAAAAAATAGCTGGGCGTGGTGGTGTGCGCCTGTAATCCCAGCTATCTGGGAAGCTGAGGCTGGGGATTGCTTGAGTCTGTGGTACCCCGGGCAACGAGAGCCAGTGGTTCCACCGGCAAAAACAGCGAGACCTAGTCTCAAAAAAAAAAAAAACAAACATAAAGTTGTCATGTAAATATTAATTGAGATTATTTTTTTTTGTAGATTCAAATCAATTTGACTAGTATCTGTTTACCTTGCAGATTGTCCCTTGGGCACACTCTTACCTGGCCTGTATAGCCATGAATTGTGGTCACAGGAGCCACCCGCATGATTTCAGAAAAGGAGGAGGCCCACTCCCTCCTCCATCACCAGCATTTTGTGATACTGTGCAGCTTACAGGTGCCCAGTGATGTGGATTTACTGATCATGTGACCTAGTTTTGACTTAACTCCCAAATGAGCCATAGGACTTAAAAAGATTCCTGAAAGGAAATCATGTGTTAAAAATAATACTAATAATACAAGCACGCCTGAACAAGATGGAGGCAGAGCAGATGTCTCTTCTAGTATAAGCTCTTTGTCAGCTACATCATGAGGCAAAACCAACCATAATCTAATCAGATCTGAGATGAATTCGGCCCCAAATTGAAAATATCAAGAGACAATTTGAAACACGAGTTTCCAATCACTGCCGTTTTAATGACAAGTCTGGCCTTGAGTGTACAGCATATATTGGCACTATCTGGGAAGCACAGAAGCCTCCAGAACAGAGGTCCTTAACTGTAAATAAATACATCAGATTACAAAGGAAACCGGTGGCAATGAAATCATTATCAAATTTTTTTTTAATCACAATATAGGTCTCTTTTGTCCATCATTAAATAACAAGATCCTATGGCAGCCGTAATGACTGCCATCCTTTCAAAGCGTTGATGAGCATAAATGATAATTCAAGATATCTGCAATAATGGGAATGTGATTTCAACAGTGACAAAATCACAGGTATTGCTAATACCAGTGAGGTTTGTTGCCTATGTTTAAAATTATCCAAAATGCTAAATTTCAGTTTGAGGCTAGTGAGAATTCAGATGTCATTTTTCTCCCTATCAAATTCATGGACCCTGTGAATTCTCCCTTTGAACCTCAAGTTAAGAGATCCTGGTCTAGAGTCACTTAAAGGCTATTGGCCTCATCTCTTACAATCTCACTTTCAAGTGTTCTGCTAAGAATTTTTTTTTATCATAACCAGCCTCCAACTAAATCAAAAATCACACAGAAAAATGCTTCTTACAAGCAGGCACTAAAAATCAGTTACACAACCTGCTCTTGTACTGAGCAAAAGTGCCAGGTCTCTGCCCTTAGGCACACAAAGAAGCACCTTAGCTGAAAGATACACCGAGCAGAGATAGGACAATATTCAAGTGGCAGGAATCAGCTAACCCTCGGGTTACAAGAGGCTGAATCCCCTGGCAGGTAGTGGCAATGGAATAAACAAAGCATGGGACCTGGACACCATACCCAAGGTGTGGGGCCTCCAGACTCATCACATCACAGGCCCAATCCCTCAGCACCAGAGGCACCTGTGTGATATTTCTAGACGATTCCCATGTCTTGTACACTGATTGTAGCAGTGAAAATACTTTACTAACAGTTTTCTGCTAATTGGTAAACCCACTGCTGTAGATTTAGAGAGCTGACATGCTTGTCCAGCTATCTTTGGGGTGTGGATTTCTGGGTCAGGTTTTTCAAGTATTAACTAACCATCCCTGAGGCGCAGGTTCCTTAACAGTGTACCCATGTAAACCCATCTCTTCTACAGTATAGATCAAAAACAACAAAGTCATACATATATGTCACACTGTCTATACTATAGTACTTTTGTTATGGACAGAATTGTGCCCCTCCCCCAAATCCACACATTGAAGCTCTAAGTTCCCACTGCGACTGTGTTTGAAGAGAAGGCCTTTAGGGAGATAAATGAGGTCATAAGGGTGAGATCCTGATACAGTGGGGCTGCTGTCCTTATAAGAAGAGACACCAAAGAGCACACTCTCTCCATGCGCATGCGTGTGTGTGCCTGTGTCTATACACAGAAGAAAGACTGTGTGAAGGCACAGTGAAAAGGCAGCCGTTTGTAAATCAGGGAGAGAGGCCTCACTAGGAACCAAATTTGCCAGCACCTTTGATCTTGGACTTCCAAGCCTCCAGAACTGGGAGAAAATAAATGCCTGTCATTGAAGCCACCCAGTCTGTGATATTCTGCTATGGCAGCCTGAGCTGACTAGGATACTTGCCCTTGATGGATGGGCTTCTGACTCTGCTTCTGAATCAAGCAGGAGAGAAGTCCATGACTTCAAAGCTGGATGAGAAAAGGCCAGGCAGATTCTGCCTTGTTCAGTGGGGAGACACTTGCTAGTACTGTCGGAGTCATTATAGAAAAAGACCCCCCAAAATGTTGAATGCCTAACCTCTAGTGCCTCAGAATGTGACCATATTTGGAAATAGGGTTGTGGCAGCTGTGATTGATTAAATTAAAATGAGGTTCCACTGATGTAGGGTAAGCCCTAGTCAAATATAACTGTGCCCTTATAAGAGAAGGGAAATTTGGACATGGACACACAGAGAGAATAAAGAACGCAAATGAAGACACAGGGAAATGACAGAAACCGTGATTGGAGTGAGGCATCTCAAGCCCAGGAGTTTCTGGGGTTACCAAGAAGCTGGGAGAGGCCAGAAAGGAGCTTCTCCGATAAAAGCTTCAGACAAGGGTTGATTCTCTGACACCTTGGCCTAGACTTCCAGTCTGCAGTACTGTGCAACCATACATTTCTGCTGTTTAAACCACTCAGTTTAGAACAATTTGTTGTGATTGCCCTGAGAAATGAATACATCCTTCTAGCCTAAGATTGTCATCTTGGTGCTCTGTCAATATTCACAACTTTGGTCATTTGGGCCCTAGGAGGGAAGAAGCCATCTTGGAAGTGTATCCACTTACTCCAGCTGACTCCAGCTGAAGTCCCAGACATAGAGAAGCAGAGACAAACTGTCCCCTCTGAAGTCTTGCCAAATTCCTGACTGACCAAATCTATGCGCTGTTGTTTTGGTTATTTTAAACCATTAACTTTTAGGGTAGTTTGTCACTCAGAGATGGATAAGTGGAAGAGATACTGTTATCAAAAGGGAGGGAGACTGGCTACTGAACAATATTACTGAACAGATTTTTCCCTTGTTTCTCTAGAAGGTACTCTGCAAGATGTGACCCATGGCCACATGCTACCACCAGTCACAATGACCATTGTTCCTTTCCCCTTTCTGACTGGAATGGCAGGGCTAACTTCACGGAGCCACACAAAGCCCCAAACTCCGAGGGCTCTGCATTTAGTTTAGTGCTCTGTGTGGCTGTATTGAAATGCTTGATAATTTTGAAATAGGGGTCCTGCACTTTCACTTTGTACCAAGCCTACAAATTATGTAGCAAATCCTGGCTGGAGCCTGGGCAGCCATGTTGAACTGCAAGATGTCTTTGGAAAAGAACACATAGATAAGATAAAGGCAACAGAGGAGTCTGGATCCAAGAGCATTTCATAGAGAAGAGCTAACATAACAGGCTTTGAATGGATTTCCTCCAGACTTTTATGTGACTAGATTTGTATCTTGTTTACATTACTGTTCTTTAGGGTTTTCAGTCACACCCAGTTGAGACTAATCCCTAAAGGTACAACGTGGGAGTCCCCCAATATCCACTCTGGAAATAGAGTGGCTGAAGCAAAGTCTGTACATGTGTGCTTCCCTTGCAGCTGGAGGTGCATATGAGACTAAATTCTGGCCAATAGGATATGAGCAGAAGTCTCAGGTGCAGTTTCCAGAGAGTGCCTTTAAATAGAGATAGTGGGCCCTTTTCTCATGCCTTCCTCCTTCCTGTTGGCTGGAATGCAAACACAATGACAAGAGCTCCTACAGTCATCTTGGGCTGTGAGATACAACCCATGCTGAGAATATCAGAGCCACAGGATTGAAGGATTTGGAGTCTTTGAGGACACCATGAAGCTACCAAACCAGCTTTGGATTGCCTGCTCTGAATTTCTTTTACATGTGAAAGAAACTCTCCTTCAGTCACCTGTATTTGGGGTTTCCAGCCTTTGGTAACAAATCTAATCCTAATTGATTTGAACTCAAATCCAGGGCTTTGGACACCCATGGCTACAATATAATTATGAAGCAGTTCTCAAGTACCTTCAGGTTTTCTTATTTAGATACCATCTTAAGACATTGTGTAATACTTTTTTTAATAGGCCTAAATACCATGGCAATGGGAATTTATTCAAGAGGAATAGATGGTCCTTTTGTGACCTCTCCTGTCTAACTCGAGGCTGCAAGACACGTCCCCTCTAGATAGGCCACTAGGTGCTGAGCTCTAGGGAAACTTACTCCTCATATCAGTTATCTAATACTGCACAATAAGTCACCCTACAATATCATGGCTTACAACAATAATTTACTGCCTCTCTTGATGTCTGTAGGCCAGGAATTCAGACCAGACACAGTGGGAAAAGCCTGTCTCTGTTCCACAATGTCTGGGGCTAGAATAGAAGACTTGGAATCAGAGGCGGGGAAGAAGCACTTTCATGGACACTCACTCGCACAGCAGGCAAGTTGGTTGCTCTCATGCGGACCTCTCCCCAGGCTGCTTGAGTGTCCTGATCACTTAGCAGCTGGCTTCCCCCAGAACAAGCACTTCAAGTAAGGTGAAAGTTTATGTCATTTATAATCATCTTCAAAAGGCTCATTTCAGTACATCTGTGGAGTCTATTGGTCACTATAAATCCAGAGCAGAATAATGCTGAGTCAGCATAGGAGGGGCTTGCACCAATACAGGGGAAGTTGGAAGCATACTCATGGGGGCCATCTCGGGGACTGGTTGCCATACTCCTCGTCATCTTGACGTGTGAACAGAGATGCAAAATAACCATAGGAACAGTAGATCAAACAGATTACAGGTTCTCCTGCTTGTGGTTTTGGAGAAAGCTGGTGGCCTAGAAGTATCATCTTAAAAGATTCAGGATTTGTCATCCCTTCTCATATTCGTTCACCATGGATCTGGCCTCATCATCCTAACCAATCATCCTTGTCATGGTTATCAATTATTGCACATCTAACTATATGCCAGGCACTGTGTTAGGTGTTCTACAAACATTCTTCCTTATAATCATGTCAAAGTCCTGGAAAAGAATACATGATTAGGACGGGCATGGTGGCACATGCCTGTAGGTGGCAGCCTAGGAAGCTGCGGCCAGGGCCAGGGATCGTGGTTCGAGTCCCACCGGGGGCACGTAGCTAGACCTAGTCCCAAAAATATATAGCTGGGCGCGCCTGTCATCCCAGCTACCTGGGAAGCTGAGGCTGAGGATTGCTTGAGTCTGTGGTACCCCGGGCAATGTGAGCCTGCGGTTCCACGGGCAAAAATAGCGAGACCTAGTCTCAAAAAGAAAAAAAAGAAGAAGAATATAACATTACCCTCGTTTTATAAATGATAAAAGGGAGATTTGGAAGGTTAAACAACTTCATGGCCTTCACCTAGTAATGGAACCAATATTCAAATATGGGACTCTCCAGTCTGTCACACTGTCACACTGCCTCCTAATCTGTATTAGTCAGGGAACCAGTAGGGTGTGTGTGTGTGTGTGTGTGTGTGTGTGTGTGTGTGTGTGTGTGTGTATAAATACAGACAGGCCATGTAGAGGCAGAGTTAGAGAAACAGGTTCAGTATAAGAAATGGACTCACATAATTATGAAGGCAATCCTATGCAAGATCTGCAGTTGAAGCCAGTAGAGCATTTGAAGTCTAAGGTCAAACACCTCCAATCCAGATGGGCATGGTGGCATGTTCCTGTAAGCCACAGCCTAGGAAGCTGTGGTGGGGACCAGGGATGGCCATTCAAGTCCTGCTTGAAGCAACGTAGCAAGACCTAGTTCCAAAAAAATAGCTGGGTGTAGTGGCACGTACCTGTAATCCCAGCTACCTGGGAAGCTGAGGCTGAGGATTGCTTGAGTCCGTGGTACCCTGGGCAACGTGAACCTGCAGTTTCACAGGCAAAAATAGCATGACCTAGTCTCAAAAAAAAAAAAAAAACTGCAATTCAGTCAATGGTGTCATTTCAGTATGAGTATCTTCAGGCTTACGACCCAAGGAAAGTCAATGTTTCAGTCTGTTCAAAGGCAAGAGAAAAAATGGCATGCCAGCTAGTAGTCAGACAGGCAGAAGGAGTTCCCTTCTCTTCATAGGGGGTCAGCTTTTTTGTTTTATTCAGGACTTCAACTGATTGGATAAGGCCCACCCACATCAGTGCAAACAACTGCTTTACTCAGACTACCCATTCAGATGTTAATCTCATCCAGAAACACTTCCATAGATACACTAAGAATAATGTTTGAGCAAGTGTCTGGGTACCCATGGCTGAGTCAAGTTGACAGATAAAATTAGCCATCATACTGTCCTCCATGAACTCAATGCGTTTATCTTTGGATATTTTTAACTTGTAGTACCAGTTTTGCTCTGGCTTGGCCTAAATTTTATGCTTTAAGGGAGTATTGCCCTCAGTCACACATAATTTATGTGCCTTCATGATCTTATTAATGTTGATAATATCTCCTCTTAAATTAGATGGAGAAAAAACAAGTAGAAGAAAAGAAAAAATGACTGTCAGGGTCTCCTTGTCTTAAGTACTTTTTCTTAATAGATTTTGGGAGAAAAATCAATAAAAGATTCCTGAGTAGGAAAAAATGGGAAAATACTTTAATAGTCTACGGTAGTGGTTTCTAAAACATAAAATCCATCAGCGTCAACCATGGGTTTGCTAAAACACAGTGAATGGACCCTACTCTCAGAGTTTCTGGTTCACCAGGTATGGGCTTCAGAATTTGCATTTCTAACAATTCCCAGATGATCTTGATTCTGCTGAGTCAATACCACATTTTGAGTAGGGAAATACTAGGGGAAAGAAAACTAGCCACAATGTGCCCAGAACCGATATCACAACTCAGGAACCCATGTTTCATCTACCTTGAAGACTGATCTTTCTATGCCACTTCGCAGTCCAAGATGGCTGCCTGAGTTCCAACCACCAGGACTAGATTCCAAGCAAATGTTAGAAGCAACTGAGAAATATGGGCAAGATCATGCCATTTAAGGATACTTCCCACTTCCTAGAAGTTGCATGCCAAACTTCCAATTGCATTCCATTGACCATTGATTAGTCACAGAGCCATACCTAGCTGCAAAGAAGGATGAGAAATAGAAGTGTTTTTCCTCTGGGATGCCTTGTTCCCAGTTACATTCTACTAGTTATAAATAGTGGGAGAAGAGCTAATTAGGAGCAACAAATGGCCTTTGCCACAGAGATCTGCCAGTTTTTTTGGAACAGGAAATCATTCATTCTCTGCATCAGTGTGTAACATGGGACCTTTCTTCCCCTCTGAGTCAGCGTCACAGTCCACACAGTTTAATGACTAGGCCTTAGAACCTAGAACCTTGCAAAGCCTGGTTTAATTACAAGTCACATATTCTCCCTATTAACCGTTATTAGAATGAGGATGAAACTCCAAAGCTAGACATGGGTATTTTCATGTTCCTTCTCACTGGTTTGGTTAATTGCTAATCCTGTTAACTGGCAAAGGTTTTGGTTTCTTCTGGATCACTTGCCTCCTAAAATCCAGTAAGGACCAGACATCAGCAACTTTTGGGGTGAGTGTCCTCTTGAGGAAAGAAGTGCACTCATTTGGTTCTAGAGAAGACATAGAATAAATAAATTTTTAACAATCCCTGTAACCATGTCAGAGTTAGAAGTTTTCTCACATCCCAGCCCTCAGCTCCATGGTGGAAGATGAGCCTTTGAGGTCTCCTCTGCTGAGAGGAAAGAAGGTGTGGGAAGCAAAATGCTGCCAGAGTCTAAACTCCAACAGATATTTGCTTCAAGTGCTTAACTCAATGGTTGAATTTTTAAATATATATACTATACAGTTGGTAGAACTGAGATACAAAAGGAAATCACTATTCCTTGATCAACCCTTCTAGCCACTGAGTGCTACCCCTTATCATTCAGTTAGCCAAACTGTAAAAATGTTTCACTCTTGACGGGGAAGGGGATTCTTAGTGCAGATTATTTTGTAAAGCAGGAAATGAAAGTTTGACCAAAAAAAAGTCTGTGTGTATATATATTCCCTTAGGTGTGTGTTGGTTATTTTTTTTTCTGACTTCCTTTCATCAGACAATGGCATACTTCCACTTCTCTGTAATAGCTCTTCCTTGATCCTTCTCTCATAATGAATTTTAGAGTAACACCTTAAGAACTGCTTCAAAAATTATGTTTCAAGCTGGGCACGGTGACACGTGCCTGTAAGCTTCAGCCTATGATGCGGCTGGGGCTAGGGATCGCAGTTCAAGTCCTGCTCCGGGCAAAATAGCAAGACCTAGTCCCAAAAAATAGCTGGGCGTGGTGGCACATGTCTGTAATCCCAGCTACCTGGGAAGCTGAGACTGGGGATTCCTTGAGTCTGTGGTACCCCCAGCAACATGAGCCTGTGGTTCCATGGGCAAATACAGTGTGACCTAGTCTCAAAAAAAAATTGTTTCCTAAAGTTTCCTACAACTCTCAAAAAAAATTAGCAAATTATTGCTTCATGGTGTTTGCAATTATTTATCTATGTCATCATCATCAATAACAAATGTTTATAAGGTGCTAATTATATGCCTAGAGCTACTGGATAGAAAAATCAACAAGACTCCCATCAGCAAAGGTTTAGAGTCTGTTAGCGGGAATACAACACAGTCAAGAATGAAGAGGTCAAAACTATGGGTTGCTTAAGCAAGGGTCAGTTCTCTCTTTCAAGGCCCCCAGCTCCCCTCTATCTTCCTCTGCAGTCAAACCCAAATTTTGTTCTGGCACTCCTCTTCGAGTGTGGTCAGGTAAAGTAACCTCTTCCCCAGACCTACAGAACTGAATTTTCCTTGATCTAAGTCAACCATGGTGGCCTGGAATCCCTTAGGAAAGGTCGGTTGAACATGGTTATGTGACCCGGTGTTTAGACAATGGACCCAGAAGTAAAACCCACTAATAAAATACTCACAGAGAAGAAAGTGTCTTTAAATATGTGGTTCGCTGGGTTGCTTTAGTCATCTTTAGACCATGAGGAGAGTCTCCTCCAACAAGTGAAGAAGAAGAAAGTCAAAAACCCCTCAGTTGCTAGACCCACCTGGGAATAGCCTGCTTCAGAAGTGCTTTGATGAGCTATCACTCCCTTTCGGTAAGCCAGTTTTAATTGCATCTTGTGTTCCTCACAACTGAAGGTTCCTCACAACCTAGCCCATATATGCTAGGTGCTTTACATTCAGGAGCTCATCCATCTTCTATATCAACCTGTAAGGAAGACATTATTAAGCCCAATTTAGGGTGGAGTGATGGCGTCTGAGAGATTAATACCACATTCCAGGTCACATTAGTGGAACCCTATTCTAAATGCAATCACTGCCCGATCAAGTTACTGTGGGAGACTGAGTCGCCAAGCATGGGTGCAGCTGAGTGACTGAAGGACCCAGAAACCCATTATGGGAAGCTCCCTGTCCCAAACTTCAGACCAGCCCTGGATTCTCCAGTCCAAGCATCTTCAAATTCACCCCAAAACAGTTTTCTCTTTCATTGAAAAGCCTCACACAGGAAGTCCTTGCTAAGTTCTGACCTCAGCCTTCCCTGTTGGAGGGCAGTTTGGTACCGGATCCCTTCATAAGACAGCCCTACCCTCTTCCTTTTCTTTAGGAGGAGGAAGAAACGGTGCCCTTGGATGCAACACGCCCGCCCTCCCTCCAGGCAGAGCCCCGACTTTAAAAAGTAATGGCATCAGAGACAAAGGCTGCCGGCTCCGCGTGGCCGTCTGTGCGGAAAGCGGGGAGCTCAGTTTCAGGCGTCCTTCACGCTCCCTAGCCAAATGGAAAGCCCACACAGCAAAGCGATGCTTATGTTTTCCTTTCTTTTGTTCAGCGTCCGCTACATGACAGCAGTGACTGTTCAGCAGGCACATTTCTCTCTGGCTCGCCACCCAGCTCCAAAGCAGAGACTCCAGGGCTGCCCTTCATCCGGCGCCACACCGCAGCAGATCCCCGCCAGCTTCCCGAGGGCGGTGTTCTAGGCGAGGAAAATTGCTCCCGAGATTGCTTAAGGCCCCTGGGGAAATGACAAGGAGAAATTAATCTTCCATTGCTAATCTTCCTAGGCGGCTAGATCAGGACTCTTGCCTGCAGGAGATTGTCGCCGGGCTTCAGCAGGGGCCCCAGCCAGGCTGCCATTGGGAAGGGGGCAAGGCAGAGATCAAAAGGGGATGCAGTGTGTACAGACCTTTCCGCATCTGAAAGACAGAATTCCTGACCACTTGGGTCCAAATCAGATATTTGACATGGAGCATCCACCTACCCCTAGTTATCCAGACCGACCAGATCCGGGTCCTGCCCCAGGCTCTATTTACGCCTTCTAGAGCTGGGGTTCAGCCACCCACCTCCCAGAGCAAGGCCTGCACCTCTGCTGACAGAACCCTTTTATGTCCCCATCTGTGCCAGACACGAGAGCTGGTACCTTAGGTGTCTAATTTGCCTCAGTGGCCCCAGCACCTGGCATAGGGCTAGGGTGTGCTCAGTCCTCATCAGTAGATGTGGGATAACTGTTCCTGCAGCTTAGGCTGTGCGGAGGGCTGCCTTGGGCCGCACAGAGATGAAGAATGAACATATAACTTATATCACCATCATCATTCATCTCTGTAATCTACACCAGGAACCCCAAGGACTTGGTACAAATATCCTCTCCATTTTACGGAGGAAGGAACAAGGCACAGAGAGGATTAAGTACATTGCTGAATACAGATGATGGGTTCTAGAACTTACGTTCGTGATCCTTAAGCTATCGGGCCTCTCTCCAGGTTCTCTTTGGGTGACTCTGTGCACCTCCCTAACGAGACTAGATCCTGGTTTAGGACGGGATGGGTCTTCCATGAGCTGGGTATCTTCCTTAGCTGTGAGCAACCTAGGGGTTCAGTGAGGTACCAGCTAACTATTATACACAATTTAGCTAAAAGAAGCCATAAGCCCAACTTGTACTTGAAGACCAAATAAGACAGAGTGAATATATATATATATATATATATATATATATATATATATATATATATACACGTCCCAGGGAATTAGGGAATTGTTTCTCATTTTCCTCCAGTGCTTGCCTCCTTTGTAAATCTGAAATGGAAAAAGAAGGAAAGTGAGGCCAGAGAGTGGGTGGGGCAGGTCAAAGACTCGCCAGCGGTCTCTGAGGCCAGGTGCATTCCTTGTACCTTAGGTTGAAAAGGCAGCAGGCAAAGTTCCCAAGAGACTCATTCATCCCACTTGGTAGAAACCATGGAATCTGGAAATTGCCTGGGGAAGGGAAGTGGTGCTGCTCCCAACTTCACGGGCCTATTCCAGACAAGTCTGACTCCAACTCTGCTCCTGGGAAATGTGGGAGCAGCCTCCACTGACTTTGGCACCCTGAGCAACTGGATCACTTCAGAATGCATTAGGGGGTAAGTAACCAAGAACTTCATGAGACGCACCCTGATGAACCTAAGGGTTCTTTTTCTCACAAAAGAAGGAGTCTAGAGTTAGATGCTTGTGGATAGGAATCAGGAGACCTAAAACGCAAGACTGTTGCTGTGATGTTCTCAGTCTTTCCTTCTGGCCTCAAGATGGCTGCTGTGACGCCCAGAACAAGCTCATGGTTGAGACAGGAAGGTGGCAAGGAGGGGGGCAGCACCGGAAATATCTATTCCTTTTATAAAGAAGTGAAAGCTTTCCAAGAAACTTTCCCTAAGACTTCAGCATATGAGCCAGGAGTTGGCAATGGGTCACATGGTCTTCTACCTCAGGGGAACTGGGAAAGAGCAGTCAGCCCTCCCACTGTATATCGCAGGGAGGCAGGTGGCATGAGGTTGCTTGAGGTCCCCAAAAGCAGAGCTAAGTTGAGGTTTTGAGTCCAGGTAGGTTATTTGGTACGGGACCCAAAGAAGCAGTAAGTGGGAGAAGTAAGAGTAAAGGAAACCGACTCTGGGGGTGTTGCTGAGCAAGATACCACTAGGAGCAACTTACTCAGTGGGACTGAGCTCTGCGGGGCATGCCTGGGAATAGCCCTCCCATCCCAAATATCTAACTTGGGGCACTTCTACCCATTGATTACCAGTCACTATTGGTTGAGGGTTTCTCCAGGCTGACTGCTTCCAGTAAGATTCCTGGCCCCAAAGAAAGCCCACAGGCCACGAAGAAACAAGAGGTGAGCACTGTAAACATTCCAGAATTGGTTCCTGCAACTGCAGGTGAATCAGAGGCAGGCTCAGATCAGTAGTGCATCAGCAGTGCCTACCACGGTGACCAACTTTAGCCCTCTCTCTTCTAGATTCATCTCTGTATCCACTTCACTATCCCACCAACCCTCAAATAGGTTCCTCAGTTCTCCAGTGAGAATGTGACATATTCCTTTTAAACCAATAGGGTAACACTGTATCAATAGCTGGAACACTTAGTAGCCTCCTGAGAATGTTACATGTATTATTTTGTTTAAAACTCGTAGCATTGCCTAGAGAGGAAACCAAGGCTCAGAGAAACTCAGTGATTTACTCAGAGATATTCAGCTAAAAATCTGAGCAAACTAGATACCCCCCAAATGCTCATACTCCAAATAGCAAGCTATTCTGACCTCCCAACCATGTCTTCTATTTTCCTCTCATAATTAGACGTTCAGGAAAGGTATTGAATGGCCTTTTTTCACCAAAAAAGATCATTTCTCATGGTGGGAATCGTAGATATTGAAGAATCTCCTAGGAAAACTGTTCTTGAACAAAATCCAAACTCCTTTTTCTAGCTAACATGACCCTGCATGATCCAGTACTGATCACCTTTCCCTTTATTGCATCACCTCCTCTCTACCTGCCCTTCTTTCCTTAAGTGACACCTGCATTAATTACACCCCTGCTCCTCAATGAGCTACACTCTTTCCTGCCTCTGAGCCTTTGTTTTTGTTCTTCCCTCTCCTTAAAACACTCTTCCTCCGCTTCTACCATTTCTATCTCTAACTCACCTTCAAAACACACAAGTTAAACGTTGCCTCTTATCAAGATAGAAGTTCCCACTAAAACTTCATTCTTCTCTCCTGCCTTGATAGATAGCTTCTCATTTTTCCCTGAACACATAGTTGATGAGAAGACGGTCTACACAGCTACTTGGGAGGTGGAGGTTAGGAATCGCTTGAGTCCGCGTGTTCGAGACTACCCTGGGAAACATAGAGAGACCTAGTCTCAAAAAAAAAAAATAGCCAGGGGTGGTGGCCCATGCCTGTAATCCCAGCTACCTGGGAGCCGGAGGCTGGGGATCACTTGAGTCTATGGGTTCAGGACTACCCCAAGCAATGTAGCAAGATTTAGTCTCTAAAAAAAGGTCTACATTCCCCAGATAGACGCGGCCATGTGACAATAGGGTGTTCATAATAAATACCCTTAGTAAGGAGTCTGCCCTTCATTTTTGCTTCTTCTTCTCTGGCAGCAAGAATGGGGACTAGGAGGCTGGGACTCAAGCAGAGGGGACCAGAGTTGCTACAGAAGTCTTGTATTCCTTGCCGGGCACGGTGGCTCATGCCTGTAAGCTTCAGCCTATGAAGCGGCTGGGGCTAGGGATCACAGTTCAAGTCCTGCCTGAGGCCTCTAGAGAGACTTAGTTCCAAAAAATAGCTGGGCATAGTGGCGCACACCTGTAATCCCAGCTGCCTGGGAAGCTGAGACTGGGGATTCCTTGAGTCTGTAGTACCTCGGGCAACGTGAACCTGTGGTTCCATGGGCAAAAATAGCGCGATCTGGTCTCAAAAAAACAAAAGTCTTGTATTCCATATGGTGCAAAGCAATGGGGTAGTTCTGAGGCAGGGGGGCCTTGAGGCCCATGGCATTCTCAAGCATTGGAAAATGAACTCTAAATTTGTTCCCTATTCAAGATGGGCACAGATATGGTTGGAAGAGCAACAAGCCTCTGGTACCAGTGAGGGAACCAGAGTGGACCAGAGACCATGACAGCTCTGAGAAGGACAGGAGTAAATGCATCAGCAAGAGAGGATGTAGCAGACTGTTCAAAAAGTGGTCTCTTCCCGAAGTTGTCATTGCCTCTAGTAAGAGATGAAATCTATTTCTTTCTTCTCTTGAAGTTGGGTAGGCCTTTGTGACCACCTTGACAAACGGGATGTGCTGAAAGTCATACCACATGATTTTTGAAGACTAGATCACAAAGGGCAAATTGGTTTTCTGCCTCTTCTCTGTGTCTCTCCCATTTCCCTTAGGCACCAGCTGTAAGGATGCCCAGGCAGCAGGCAGAGACCATGGCGGTTGATCCAGTTAACAGCTCCAGATGACATCCGAGATAACAGCTCTCTTCAACTCTTCCAGAGGGCCTCAGGATGAGTCCAACCCCCAGTATTTAGGCCACCCCAGTTGATACCCAGTGGAACAAAGATAGCTGTCCCTGCTCAACCCTGCCCAAGTGATAGATTTCATGTGGAAACAATTTCTGTGGTGCCAGTTTTAAGTTTTGGAATCATTTAGCAGGCAACTGGAAGTAGGTAACCCATGAGTCAGTGAGGACCATGGTGGCTTATGGGCCCGTTCCTTAGACCAAGGGTCAGCTTTTGATGAGCCCCAGGAAGAAGGGAAGAGGAGATGGAGCTAAGAGCCTAAACCCCCTAAAAGGAACTACCTTTTTTGTTTGTTTGTTTGTTTGTTTGTTTGTTTGTTTGTTTGTTTTTGAGACTAGGTCTCGCTATTTTGCCCAGGGAACCACAGACTCACATTGCCCGGGGTACCACGAACTCCAGCAATCCCCAGTCTCAGCTTCCCAGGTAGCTGGGATTACAGGAGCATGCCACCACACCCAACTATTTTTTGAGACAAGGTCTCTCTATGTTGCCCTGGGCAGGTCTCAAACCCGAGGATTCAAGCAATTCCTAGTCCCGGCCTCACTCTCTAGGTTGTGATTAAAGGCACGTGCCACCGTGCCTGGCCAGGAACTACCTTTAGTCTAAAAGTGCCCTGACAGGTTTGAACCTGCATGCTGCCAGTGCAATTGCATGCTCCAGGGTCAAATCATTTTCATTTTGGGAAAATAAAGAGCATCGGTCTTCGAGCACTAAAGCTTATAACCAAGCAAACATTCCTTCCCATGTTACAATTTGGGGCTGGAATACCCCCAACACAGTTACAATTGTAGTCCCTGAGCAGGCACTTTTTTTGTTTGTTTGTTTGTTTGTTTTGCTTTGTTTTGTTTTTGTTTTTTGAGACTAGGTGTTGCTATGTTGCCCAGGGAACCTCAGGCTCACATTGCCCGGGGTACCATGGACTCAAGTGATCCCCAGCCTCAGCCTCCCAGGTAGCTGGGATTACAGGCACACACCACCACACCCAGCTATTTTTTTGAGACTAGGTCTCGCTATGTTGCCCCAGGCGGGTCTCGAACCCATGGACTCAAGTGATTCCTAGCCTCAACCTCCCTCCCTAGGCTGGGATTAAAGATACACACCACCACGCCCGGCCACCATGTACCTAACTTTGTACGCACAAAGACCAAGTCCGTTGCCGCTTTTCCAGCAGAAAACCACAACATAGTGCTTCAAAGTCACGGAGCCAAGTGGGTATTGGAGATCATTCCTCCATCATCCCCAGCCCACCTGAACTTCCGGCAGTGGGAGAAAAGGGCAGGCTGAGTGCTGGGTAGATAGTCTGTTCCCTGCCCCATTCTCAGGGCTGGGCATGCAGAAGGCAGCAGAATGATCCAGATGCACCTCCAGGCATCTCAGTCCTCCAGGTCCAAGACAGCTGTTTCTTGACTCAAAGACATTCTAACTTCATATATTCCTGTTGGAGTCTGCATCTTAAGTTTGTGCAAAATATGTGTATTTTCTTCTTTTGAGATTCCTGAGACAGCTAGCTATCTCTGGATGTGTCTTAGGAAGCTGGCTTCCCACGTACAAGCAGAGCTGTGCCATAGCTTCTCCTTCCCAAACAAATTCGGTGCCTATTCTCCAGAATAACACATGGTTGTCATTAATACCGTGATGTTTGGGGTTTAGTGTGAACCCACACTTTATCCATTGAACTGTTTCCTTTCTTCTATACTAGTGAAAAGTACTGCAAAACACAAAAGCAATTACATGACTTAACTTTCCATCTCTGTCAAGTTGTGATTAAAAGTGGAAAGGCAAGAAGACAAGGAAATTCGTCGTGATGGCTGCTTTTTAATGCCATAAACTACCAGTAGAGAGAAGAGGAGAGAATGCTGGGGATTCCTGAAAGTGCAGCCAGCTAAAATGAAAGGCCTTTTTCATGAGAGCCAAGGGCTTGG